>PVIC010011290.1:16512-41795 GCA_004025085.1 Thryonomys swinderianus
TTTTTTTTTTTTTTTGCTTTTTGGAGACAGGGTCTCACTTTGTAGTTCAGGCTGGCCCTGAGCTCACTATGGTGCCCAGGTAAGCCGCCGCGAACTCAGCAATCCTCCTGTCTCTGCCTCCCGAGTGCTGGGATTACAGGCGTGAGCCACCACGCCCAGCATTATATGTGGTAACCGGGGATCGAACTCAGGTCCTTGCCGGAACCACTGAGCTAACCCTCCGGCCCCCAAAATTTTAATTTTATAGTTGTATTTTTAAGCAAACTCCAGCTCCAAGATACAATAAGTTACCCAAGTTTACAGTGTTTTTCACCTATGGCCTTTGATTTCTTCCAGGCTTTTCATTCCTAAATTACTAGAAAACAAAACGATATAATGGGTTCATAAATTGGGCCTGTGCTTTTCTCTAAATGGTATAAATTCACAAACTCCAGGCTTCTTCACCTTCCAGGTAAAAGGATTGCTGCTTTGATACTTACCTCTATACTTGCAATACAGGCATTTCAGTTTAGTTCAGTCTAGTGTGCTCTTTCCCCAAACCCCCATCTGAAAGTCTAGTATAAAAATTCTAGATCACCGTCCTGGGAGTCATATGCCCCGAATCACGTCAATGCCCAGCCCCGGTCCTTGGTGTGCTCATCCTTGTGCTCCTGCAGGCTTTGCTGGCTGCACATGGCCTTGATTCTGCTCCATGACTCCTCCCATGTCTCTCCCTGGTGTGTCCCGAAATGCATTTCTGTGAGGAGCAGCTCTGAAGCTCCTCCATGGCGGGGGGGGGGGGGGGTAAGTGAAGGTTTCCGTCTCTTCTTTGAAAGACCCAGTCCTGTAAGACTTCTTGTCAAGAAGTTCTAAAACTAAGGTATATAGAAACAATAATATAATGTATAATCAATTACTCACCAAACAGAATTATACAGTATTTGTTTCATGTGTTTTTTATCCAATCAATCCTACAATTGCAGGTAAATTTGAAGTCTCTTCTTCTATATAGGTCATAGACATTTTCTCTTACCTGGAGATATATATTATCATGAACTGAACATGAATACTTGCAATCTTCTTTTGACATATTTGCCTATATGGGTAAATGTATTCTTGAAGAATGTTTCATTTTTTGTTTTGGAACATTAATACACATAGTATTATATACTTTTGTATTTATTATCATTTATAATTCTTTTATCATTGTACTTTGAAGTTTATACATTGATTTTAATACATTGATTTGAATTGATTTACTTTAAACTGCTAGTTTATATCCAATTTTATAAAAATATTTTTAAGGGCTGGAGATTTAGCTCAGTGGTTCTGGCGCCTGCCTCGCAAGCGCAAGGTCCTGAGTTCCATCCCCAGTAACCACATACAATGCTGAGCATGGTGACTCACACCCACCAGCAATCAATACCACATACCACAGTGCCAGGCATGGTGGCTCACGCCTGTAATCCCAGCACTCAGGAGGCAGAGACAGGAGGATTGCTGAGTTTGAGTCTTGCCTGGGCTACATAGTGAGCTCAGAGCCAGCCTGAACTACAAAGCGAGACCCTGTCTCAAAAAAAAAAAAAAAGCTCCCTATTGAGGCATATTCTTTGATTTTATTTTCACCAGTAATGTGGCAACTAATATTTTGTGCATATATTTTTTGTGCATGTACCTGAAAATTTTTCTAGAAATAAAAATTTTGGGGTGCAAATGATGTACAGTTTTTATTGTGCTAGGTGATTTCAAACTGTCTTCCATTCTGCATTGATTCCTTTTTTTTCTTTTTGGGTTTTTATTAGTACATATTTGCAATGCATACCCATGTCCACAGCAAAACAGTTCATAATAGCTAAATCTTGGAAATAACTTACATACCTATCAAGAGATGAATGGATAAAGAAAATACAGTATCTGTATAAGTACTGCACTACTGTGCTATAAAGAAGAATGAATTTGAGTCACTTGGAAAATAGACGCACCTTGAGACCATAATATTAAATGAAATAAATCAGACACATAAATGCCGTATGATTTCTCTGATATGAGAAACCTCAAATGTAAAAAAAAGACCAAAATTAAAGACAGGTGATAAGCAGAGAGATCTTTTTTCATATGGGCAGGGATCAAAAGACAGATGGAGGAAGAAGAGGAGGAAGAGGGGATAAGGAAAGAATTGAGATATATTGACATTAAAAATTCTTTATCAGCTGGGTGTGGTGGCTCATGCCTGTAATCCCAGCACTTGGGAGGCAGAGGCAGGAGGATTGCTGAGTTTGAGGCTTGCCTGGGCTCCATAGTGAGCTCAGCTCCAGCATGAACTACAAAGCAAAACCCTGTCTTAAAAAAAAATTCTTTATCATACACTATATATAAAATGCAATAGTAAAATCAATTAAAATTTATTTGATCCATTGTAGTTTTAATATTTCTTACCACTTTTAAACGTACCTTCTTTTGAGTTTTACAACAGGAGTCAATCTTTTGAATATGTCTGAATATAAGATAAAAATCACTTTTTCTCAATATCTGCTTTGAATAATTATTTAATTTGTCAATCCATTTCTCCTTACAAATAATTAGATTTTATTACTGGTGAGTCCTGGAAAAATGCTTAATTCCAAAAATCAAAGACAGATTTTCTCTTGGAAAAACTATTACCAAATTTACCAGCACAAATTGGCAAAACAAGGAGCAAGTCTAAAATACTTTGGGAAAACAAAAACTATTACAATTACTAAACTTAGACAAAAAAGAAGTAGTCATGTGTGCTAAAACATATTTTAGAATTTTCACGGAGCAGAGTAGATGGTTATACTAAAAAAGTATCATTAATCAGTCTTGAAGGAGAATGCTCACAATGACTACTACTGGATGAGTGTGTCAGTATTATGTGGTATTGACCAACATTTCTGTGAGTTTTCCTTCTTTTATATAAACTTCTTATTTCAACCCATAGTTTTCATCTGTTTCATCAAGAATTGGACAGATAGGATGATAGAAGTGTGGCTTACCCGAATTTCTCTTGGGTTCTGAAAATAAGACAAATCTATCTTACAACATGAGTTATTGTTGAGCTTGCTTATCTAATAAAAGATGACTGAGGTCTGATGTCATTGTCAAACTGTGATCAGCCAGGGTTTATTTTTCTTTTCTTCCTCACAAAATTATGTCTTATATATGTTTTTCCCAAGGCAGAGTGGATAAGTTAATTGACATATCTCTCCTCCTGATTACAGTAGGGAACTAGCTGTGTAAGAATGAGTGTGTGTGTGTGTGGGGGGGGGGGGATGCCTGTTTCCCAGCTGTTCCCATTCTGAAGAAGAGAAAATGCCTCCTCAGAACAAAGACCATAACTGTTTACAAGCCAAACACATTGTGCACTCTTAGATAAGGAGACTACCTGAGGTCTAGATCTAGCCATCTCTGGGAAAAGTAAAGCAGTTTGTTAATGTAAAGAAAAATATGTTTGGCTTGAATATTTGAGTGGATCTATTTGCAGTATTCTTATGCTGTGTATTGCTTTTGTTTTAACTCTATCACAAAATTTGACCCAGTGTTAAAGATGAGATTCCTACTAGCTACCTTTCCTGATAATTGAATGGGTTGGATTCTTCCTGGTTTGCTGGTCTTCTTGAGAATCCTAGGGTTCAAGCAGAGTCTGAAGGTTGCTGTGATGTTGTTGGATAGATGACCACTGTAACTTGGGGGCTGATCTGTTATTTGATAAAATACATGTGCTATGAGTCCATAAACCTGAAAATGGGAGATAGGTTTGATTCAGTCATAGAGAAAAGGATCAAAAGAGAAATGTATTCATAAGATGAAAGATTGGCAGATTGTCGTGAGTAGTGACAGAGGGTCCTTCAGTGATACTGGACATTAGGTAGCTGTTGTGTGAAAAGATGGTGTTCTGTGAAACTGCTGAGACTAAGAGCTGAGCTTAACCCACACCACACTCTATCAACACAGTGAGAAAGTCTTGTGATTCATGAAGTTTTAGCTAAGTTGTTTTTCCTATTAAAATATAAATATAATGCTTATAGACTATTTTAAAGAGAATATAAAATAGATTTTTCTGAAATAGATAAAACAAAACAACAGATAATGTAATTTTACATAGATACAATCTTAAAAATGAAATAAATAACAGAGGAAATATCTCCTAACTCTCTTCTACCTGACCAGATAATAATAGAGCTGGTAGATTCCATTTAAGAAACATCTTTGTAAAATTACTATTATATTTAGAACTCTTGTCATCTCCTCACAAATATATACAAAGTGCCTAAAATATTTTGAAGTAATGATTTGTCTCAGTTTTAAATATAAAGACCTTAACCAGATAATGTGAATCAATAGCAAATTAAAATAACCTTCAACCTGGCAAAAAGAGAGATTTGTACACACACACACACACACACATACACTGAAAAGTTCAGAGTTTGCCTCCCAGGGAAGTCTGTTTTTAAAGAACTTTATATCCTCCTATTATCTAGCAGAGGCCCTCTTTTCTAAAGTAAACCACTTCTTTTTAAGCAAAATTTGAGTAAACCATTCAATTTTATGATGTTTCAACATGTACCTTTTAGAAATGATGAAGTAAGGAAAACCAATCCCAAATCAACTACTGAAACCCATTAAAGTGCTCTTGTTTGCATATTTTGGCTTTATACAGACAACATGCTCCAGAGAACTGAGGAACAAAAGCAATGTGAACGTTGGGCTGAAAGAGACATGGATTTGTGGCTGGTGCATTCTTGAATCATCCACTCAGAACTCACACAGTGGTCACAGTGGTGTTGATGAGTCTGTCATAGATGGTTGGATATGAAAGAGGACAAGAAAGTTCAGAAATACTGAATGTGGAAACTTGAGGGATTCAAGGGCAATTTAAGAGTACCATTTAGAAAAAAATGCATTTTATGTACGTTTGGGCTCTTGGTATTTACTTAGTGTTCTTGAGAATTGCTCCTCCACTGCACAATGCACCTATTATAAAAATAAGGGATATTATAATGTAAACATTGATGGTTCACTGATGGTAGGATTTCAGCTTGTGAGGGCTAATAGAAAGTTAAACAACCTAAGAGTAGTAGATTTTGGCACAAAAAAAAAAAAAACAAAACAAAAAAGAGACCAAATGACTGACAAGTTAGATTCATGGGGAAAAACACCCCAACTTCTTTAAAGAGGAACTGATCACGTATTTCTGAATATTCAAGCATGTCCTGTTCTACCACTAAGTATAAGTCAAGCAAAAGAGTAGCACAATTAAAGAATATAATTCGAACCAAGAACATCAGTAGAATTTTTAAATATTCAAATTATAATTCTATAAAAGCAAAATTTATAGTTCATCTTGAGAAACTTTCGAAGCTTTACATGTCAAAATCTGACAAGAATAAGTTCTGAACATTACTGTTCTTCAGGTTTTCCCTTAATTTGTTAATCTTTTAGTGTAGTACATTTTAATGCCTAAGAATTGCTATAATCAGATGAAAAAATGAAACAGAATGTTATTTGATGTTTACCAATACGTCTTAGCCATTTTGTACTGCTGTAACAGAATAGTGACACTGGCTAGCTTATGAAGAGCAGAAATTGATTCTTCACTGTTCTGGACCCTGAGAAGTCCAACATCAAGGAGGTTGCACAGTCAGTACTGGGTGAGGAGTACTTCTAGGCTTTGCCTATGTCTCCCACAAAGCCCAAATGTTTCAGGGTTTAGTCCAAGCCTGAGGTGATACTATAAAGTGGTGGAAACTCTCAAGGGTAGAGTTCAGTGGGAAATCTTCCATCAGTGGGAGCGTGCTCTTGAAGGTGATATTGTTTGCGCATTTTCCGTTTGCTTCTCAGCCACCAGGAAGTGAGCAGCTTTTCCCACCTCACACTCCTCACCATGATCAACAGACCTCAAGGCAATATGGCCACACAAACCATGGACTGGAGCCTTGGCAACCTGGACTCAGTACAAACTCTTCCTCTTATAATTTCAGCTGCTCTTCACTCAGTAATGGAAAGAGAAGTAACAACTGCTTCCAAGATATCTTGAATAGTGTGATCCTCAGGAAAGGCAGAATGTATGTCATGTCCTCATATGGCAGGATGAAGAAGGGTGAAATGAACTCTATTACTTACTTTTCCACTGTTGGAACATTCAAAAGGTGAAGGAAGAGAGTTTTATTTTGGCTCACGGTTGTAGAGGGTTTAATACATGTCGGTTTGCTCCAAGGAAGAAAGGACATGGCAGAAAGGCACTGCCAAGGTAAGCTACTCAAACTTTGGTGGCTAGGAAGCCAAGAAAGAGGGACAGTTAGACAGACAGACAGAGAGATGGAGATAGAGACATAGAAAGGGAGGACAGAGTAGGAGAAGAGAGACAGGGAGAGAAAGGGGGAAGAGGTGGGAACAAAACCTTTCCATTTGTACCACTAGTATAGGGTCACTTTTCTCCTCAGATCCCCTCTTAACCACATTTTCAGGCATAAACTCATATACTAATCCACTAATAAGTACAGTCTGCTCATGATCCAATCCCCTTCAAGAAGTCCTACCACTGAACTAAAGGGAGTTTTGAAGGACATTTAGCTCAAAACCATAACAAGAGCCAAACTCGCTCCATCAGACCTTTTTCTGATGTTGGCAGCCATCATAACCTTTGTAACTCCCCAAAGACCTAGCCTTCGGATGCTGTCATACTGGGTCACTGCAGGATCACCTAGTGGGACAATATAAATTCCCTATATTTATTGCCATGCTATCTGTATATTAAATTTATCTAAAAAACTCTCCCAGTCTCTTGTTTATATTTCATCATAGTCTCTGAATAATTTGGAAATTTGCTTCACTGTACTTTGTTGTTACTGCTGTTTATTGGACTGAAAATTTTCTTAGAATCCAACAAATCTTTCTAAACTCAAATCCTACTTTTAAGACTCTGAAAGAAACACAATAGAGAAAAACTTGCTTTTATTAGACAATATTAATTGAATGAAAACAGATTATATTAAAAATGTAATAGGTTAAGAAAGAGACCTCATCATTAATTTTTTCTCATGTTTAACACTTGAAATATCATTTTTTCTGACTTTTATAAAGCTTTTGTGATCACCTTTGATATTTAAAACAATCTAGAAAGTTAGTTGTGTAGCCTACCAAATACTTGAAATTAGTGATATTTCATATTTTAACTAGTACTTATAAGCATTAGTGGTTTACCCCAAGACAGGTAAAAAAATATATATCTAGATCTATTCTTGAAGAAATTAAAGGGAAATTGCAATTATAGAACAGAATAACATAAGCTTTCAGTCTTCTTTGCTACATACTTACTGAATAGAAAGAATTTCATAAATATTTGAAGAGTAACACCATCTATCATCATAACCTCTCTGCAATAATTTCCAATGCATAAAAACTACTAGAATTTTTATATTGATGTATTTGAAGTTTTGTGAAGGTAAAAAACAAAAAAGATGGCCAATGAGTGACAGTAAACCTTCATGTACAAAAATAAAAGGAGTTTGTGTGAAAATTTTCACCCAAATAACACTTAATATTCTGAGGCCCACTCCTTTGTAAATATCATGTATTTGGAAAGAGAGCTTCCTCTGTTTTGAGTCATAGATAAGAACTGAAAGTTTTGACTCCTATTTCTGGGAGAAAGTATCATTTCACCTTGTGAAAAAATAACTACATTGTTCTAAAAATATTTTTAAAAATGCTTACACAAAGGAGAGGAAATTAAACAAAACAAAATCAACAACAATTTTAAAAACCTTGTCATTTGGTACTGGGAAAATACTAAACAGTAACGTTTTTGCAGCATTTTAAATTATTCACAATAAGGAAAGTAGAGTATAATTGTGTTTTGCTAAAAACTAAAAATCTCTGTCATCTGTTTCCATAAATGTACTAATACCTATCCAGAAACCCCTCGGGCAAACTGGACTAATGAAAGGTATAATATAAAACAGACATTGTGGCTGCTATTTCTTCTTTCATAGGTTTTATTTTTCATCTTAAAAACATATAAATGCTAAATTATGTGTTGCACTAGTACAAAATTATTAAAGCAAGATTTAAAGAAATATAAGCCTTCCTATCAAAATGTTCTTTAATACTCCATCAACCTCAGAAATATTATAGTTGTATATACTATATACTGTAATAATGTACAATATAAATGTAGAGATAACATATATCTATATTAATATATAGAATGAAGTGAGAAATGATATTTTCTAAGTCTGCTTAGATATTGAACTCAATAATGGAAATGTGTCTCTGTCTCTCTCATATAGGTACATATTTACTTGGAGGTGCGCACATTTACTTGGAGATTGAAATATACTGAAAATAAGTTGAAATGTGTTAATCTAACAAAGAACTACATATCTAAAGAGAGCAGTAGGTGTAATCTTGTCATCTTTTGAAAATTAACAAAATTTTCCTTGAACTGACTCATTTCTCCTATGATTTATTTAAAATTAATGACAGTCTACTAAATATAAAATCCAAGTTTTCCATTACATCTCTAGAAAGGTTAGTATTTATGGCACATTTGTGTAGACATTGTATAATCTTGTTCATATATCTGTCATTATCATCGACACGCAAAGCATTGGTGACCACTCAGTATAGTAATAAATTTTGTAACACTCTTCATGTTAGTAAAAAAATTTTAAACAAAAGTGTCATTTATAATACAAAATAGATTCACTACTGTTTCATTTTCCTGTAGTTACATTGTTGTTAAATTCCTCACTGATTCCCTTTTTCTTACAATACTTCTATTACATTTTTAAAAATTTATTGGCCTGAATTCATTACTGTATTTTGTATACAGATCATGGGTTAATGATAGCTTAAGAACTACTGGCTTGTCATTGTATATAGAATCACCAGACATTTCATGAACAATGTTATGCTGAAGTGCATGCTTGTTGCTCCTTTTTCTATTCTGCACACTCCTTTGTACATGGAGCTACTATCGTGGAGCCCTGCTGCTGTTCCACCCAGACAACATCTCCATACAACTTGGTTCCTATCTCTTCTTTTCTTTTATCTTCTTGCTCTCATCAAAATTTCTCCATTTTGGAATGATCTACTTCCAATTTCTGTGATGACTTTTTTAATCTAACAAACCCAGTGAACATTTCTATGGGATGAGTTATTGTGGACAGCAACACTTTATGACACAAAATCTTTAAAATTAGGATGTTCATTTTTAAACAGTGATTACTTGAGAAGTTTTATATTTTGAACTGAGAAATATTTAACTTAAAAATCATATTAGGGGCTGGGGATTTAGTTCAAATGGCATCGTGCCAACCTTGGATGCACAAGGGTCCGAATTCAATCCCCAGCACCACAACAAGCAATCGTGTAGTGATTATATAACTTCTTTAATTATTAGTATTTGCCTGATTTTACTCTATTATACTATTTCATTTTAAGAGCATTTTAGGACTTATACCAAATAACTCATTATCTTTTTTTATCAGTATGCTTTCTGAGCATTTAAAACAATGTCTGACACTCACAATGCAAAGGAAAGGAGGTGTAATTTGGCAGCAGGGAATAAAACATAGACCCCCAAGACCATGCCTTTGTGACCCCACCCAGGCACGCCCAGAAGAGCTCCACCAATCCCTCGGTTGGATTTCAAAGCCAGTCAATTTGACTTTCTATTCGAACTACCACACTTACTTTCTATAAATGTTTCAGATTCTTGATCAAAATGATAAATGATACATAGTAACATACAGAAATAATTTAGGATATAATTTAACACAACCACAGTGCCAATGACACCTCTAAAAATTAAAATTAATTTTGAATATCTTCATTTATCTTCTGTCATTTTACAGTTAGTATGATCATAGCAATATCAGAACAAGTTCTTATATTCCAAAACAGTAGCATTACCTTTTCTAGAAGAATTATATCTGTCCTTAGATTAGTGAGATATGATATCAACAAATTGGTGTGATATTGGAAATTCCTTAAACTCTCTGAGCCTTAATCCCCTTTTGTAAAATGAGAATTGTTAGTATCAGTTTGTATATGTGTGTCTGTCAGTATGTGTGTGTATTCATGTGTATTTATAATTTTCATGTTTCTTAGAAATAATAACTAACATTACTTCATTATTTCTTGTAGACATGTTTTTCTTTGTGTGTATCTATCCCTTGTCTTAAAAATGGAAATTTTAAGTAATTAGACTATCAAGCAAAACAATCACAGGAGACCTATCTGTTTTGAACCTTACAGAAAGGAGTTATTTCCATGGCTGGGGGTTTAGCTCAAGAGGTGAGGCACTTTCCTTGGAAGCACAAGATCCCGAGTTCAATCCCTGGAACCACAAAAACAAAACCAAATAACAAAAGCACACAAAAACATCAGAAAGTATGTATTTCCAGATAAATATATTAGCTAAGATCAAGTTAAAATACTTTCTAATTAAAGCCTTTTGATTGCAGCCTTTCAATATGAAAAGAAAAGGGAATTTTATTGGTAAATGTTCACATTAGCGACCAAGTCTATGTATGCCTGAGTATTTGATATAGATATTCCACTTATGAGAGCTCATAACAGAAACAATGCTAGAGTGTGTTAGATGTGTACAAAACCCAGCTGAGTAGATGTTTGGGCATTGACCTGAGGTTGAACTCAAGTAAAAACTTATATTCATTGACTCAAAGATTTCAAGGCTCCATCTAGTGATCACACTCCATAAAGTGCAGACACATGGACCTCAGAAATCCAGCTGTGCAACACCCCCATACAAAGTATACAAAACAACAAAAATCATGACCCTAATCTAGTTTTGAGACTTTAAAACGTTAAATTTATTATGGTATTGTGATTGTGTTCTTTTCACAAACCAACCAGCTATTTTCCTAAGATCTGACAAAAACTTAAAAAATTTAAAGCAAAATTCCCACATACTAGGTAAACTCTCAACCGCTGAGCCACTCCTCAGGCCCTAGATGCTACCTCTAAATCAAATGATGTACTCTTTATGGTTTCATGTAATAAAGGTAATACCATCATTACTGGTATTATGTAAATGAAGTGTTAAGAACTGCTGGTAAAGGTGCAAGATATCTTAAAATGACTTCCATTTAATTACATGCTACCTAATTTCATAGTACATCAGTGATGACAACCATCAAACTAAAGTATAAAAATACTTATAATTAACAATGAAATATCATATCTATTTATTCCTGAAATTGTAATCGAAAGCCTCTCAGGTTCTTGTATCATAGCTTGTGGTTATAACCAAAATTAATGCAAACACACACCTTATTAAATTGTGTAGAAATATGTTTACTTTATGAAAGGACATTATTTTTGAAATATCCTATTAACTGATAAAAATATACTGGTATCTCAGATAATTCTTTTCATGAGTGAAAGAGCTACTGTTCTTCATATTATAGCCTGAATATTGTCTTGAACCAACCATTCCCAGAATCAGAGTGAGGAGATGTGTGTGGTGGTCCTTTAAGGAGGCCCTCTGTTAAGAATTCTCACCTTCCTATTTTTATATAGACTCATGCTATAATTCTATTGAAAATGTTAGACACAAACAATGGGATAGACTTATGAATAAAACCATGTCTCTGTTTTTACATGCATACTCTAATGTAAGTAGAAAAGTTTTAAATTACTTCATGGCAAAAATTGATGTCAAAATTATATCAATTGATTTCCTCTTTTACAAATATTTTGTTCCAAGACACCTCTACATTTGTGAAGGGTAGCCACTGTATATGGTGAAAATAGTCTAGATTTCCCAGTTTTGTGTCAATTTAAGTGTTCTTAGAGAATTGAGTTTTAATTCTAGGTAAACAATTTTAATGAACTGCCAACAAAAAGTAGACACTTAGCTCATAATACATTTCTGAAATCAGACCAGTGAGTAATTTAACAAATTCTAATTCTCACTTCCTCCTTTAGAAAGCAAAGGCTTATATATACTCATTAGGTATTCCTGAAGAAACTCATAAAAACTTGATGAGCTAATGACATTGGAGATAATTTATTTGCAAACATCAACAAAGCTGTGTATTGTACAAGCCCACAGAAATTCCCATTAAAATGCACATCAGTGAACAAAAAGATAGCTGTTGTCAATGGTAGTGTAAGAAGATTTTGGATCATAGCCTGAGTAAAATTTTTAACTTTCTTCCTAATCTTTTCTTTTTATGCTTTTCAAAGTATTTTACCAATCCTTACCAAATATAATATTCCTTTTTTCCAAACTCTGTTTAGTATTTGACATTTCATCTTTGTCAAAAACAAAAACACATGAGGATCTAGCTAAAGTGATATTGTACCTACTTTGGAAGTATAAGGGCCTGAGTTTAATCCCCAGTATGGGGTTTTAAAAAAAAAAGACACAAAAGGAATGGAACACATTAGTAAATTGAATTGATTCAGTTAGTATATAATTTTACCCTGAACGACTACTCAATATTAAACTTTTGGAAGTACATTGCTTGGTGTGATACATTATAGGGTTCTAAAATCTCTCCCTAACTCCATGTTCATTAAATTTAATGTAATTTTCCCAAGTAAAACAAGACCATCTTGTGATGTGGCAAAGTCATGTCTGTAAGTTGATTTTATACAACCCTTGATTTCAAACAGGAAAGTTAACAGTCTACATGACATTTATTCTTAATTTATTTTAAAGGGAAAATATATCAAGGATACTAAAAATTTATTGTACATGTCAAATACCAAAATAATAGGGTAAGTGTGTGAATCTTACGAAAGTTTTAAATGTCTGTAAGTATCCTTTTAAAAAATGAAGTTTCTTTGGTCAAATAAAAACCTCATTTCAACTGCTTTGTATGTTCATGTACTGGCATACTGGGTTTTCTTAAAGAGAAGCATGAATTTACTTTGTAGCATGAAGAAACTTTCTATTGGTATTTACTAGCTCAATGCTGCCTTGTCTCACGAAACATGTTATTAACTGTTAATCCACACAACACCCCTTGTTGAATGGGTCATTATTATTATCTTCCCTTTCCAGCTGAGGAAACACACTGACAGAGGTCACAGAGTGAGTCAGGGCCAGGATTAGCAATGAAAAGCACCCAGTTGTCAGTGCTTTCCTTGGTCCGCCCGGCCACGTTTAATAGGTGAGATGGCCAGCCCGGACAGCCACAAAGAACGGGAATTGGCCCAGGACTTGTATAACCAACTCCTAATAAACACAGCTTTGTGCAGTCCCTTGCCTCTGGATTTCACACAAGTTACCCCAAGTTTGAACTGGTGGGGCCCTCGCTAGTATTCTTGACCTAAATCCTTTACTATTCTTCACCGGACGTCACCATCACTACCAAAACCTTGCAAGTTTACCTGTGGTTTGCTCTACTCTGAATTCATTTGAGGAGAAATAGGCAAACAGCACGGACGGGATTTTACAACCTAGAGTGATATTTCTGGGGGGACTGAAATCTGTATTAATACTCTTGAAACAACTGAACCTTATTTATAATGTGTGCCTTTATTTATCTAGATGTCAGAAAAACTCACATGTCCTAAAACTGATTTGAAATTCTAGATGACGGCAAAGTCAGTTGAAAAATACAATCTAGGTTGTTTTATGGCAAATCAACTTCTAATGAAGAAACCTTTCACTCTAGCAAGGATTTAAATCTTTAAAAAGTATGATTAGAGTACTGGGCGTGGTGGCTCAGGCCTGTCATCCCAGCACTTGGGAGGCAGAGACAGGAGGATTGCTGAGTTCGAGGCTTGCCTGGGCTACATAGTGAGCTCAGAGCCAGCCTGAACTACAAAGTGAGACCCTGTCTCAAAAAAAAAAAAAAATGTATGATTAGGAGAACGGAAATTATCTACTGTGGTGGAAAATGCTTGCAAACATATACTAAATAGTGAATGAGTTTGTGCAGCTTGCATGCAGTCTTTGAAATGTGAAGGCATAATTTACCAATAATTTATCAAAAGTATATTGTTATTCTAATTTATCTAATATCTAATATTTTATTAGGAAATAAAAACATTTCATTGTATCACAGTTGATCCATTGCTAAATTAGTATGTCAGTATTACATAATATTTAATACATCAGATGGAATTGATAACAGTTGTAAAATATTTTTGCTTCCTATAATTAAATGTGGTCCAAGTCAGGTTTTCTGTAATTTAGATGAAATGAAAAAAACATTCCCCAGTGGAAAAAAATTAATAAAATATACCAAAACTAGCAGAAAAAAGGATTGGAAATTCATATTAGAAATAAAAGAAGAAATAAAAACTATGAGATTTACAAAAAGTAAATATATGGAATTTTTTTTGCAAATGTCATAACTATGACTGTGAACACAAAATATCCCAAGCCATACTTAGATAAAATGTTAGCAACTGTAAGTAAGTTACCCTGGCTGGCTTCATCAGAAACTCAAATTTTTAAAAACAAAGCTTTAAGTCTATGGCCACCACCCTGAATGGGCCCGGTCTCATCTCATCTGCAAACAAAGCTTTAAGGATTGCATCAGTCACATCAGCTTCCTAGATATAAGTCTAAAGCCAAAATGCACAAAATCCTTGTACTCAAAATTACAAAATATTACTGAAAAAAGTTATAGAATGACCAAATAGAGATCAAAGATTGCAATTATCAGTTCTCCACATGATTATACATAGAATCAGTGCAACACCAATTGAAATCATTGCATTAATTCCACAGAAACTATTAAGTTCATTTAAAACTTCATGCAGATATGCAAGAGACCAAAATGAGGCAAAGCAGTCTTGACAAGAGCAAGGTCAGAGTATTTTCAGTATCAGGTAGCCAGTTAGACCAAAATTGACAGTACTTAAGACTTTATGCCCTCAACATGAAAACAGAAAAGCTAATTAATGTAATTAGAAGTGGTCTAGAAACACATTTCTATCAGTAGGAAATTTATGGTAAAGATAGTATTGTATCAAATTCCAGATGTACATAGATCTAAGTGAGAATTATGAAACAAGAAAAGAGATGACAGTACATGTGGGTATCTTTGCTATCAATATAGTAACATTTTTTAAATGGCATATAAGACCAATAACCGAAAGGTAACAATTGATAAGTCATAACTTGGAAAAGTTAAGATATTCTACTTATTAAAATATTCTGTGAAAGGGCCGGAGATTTAGCTCAGTGGTTCCAGTGCCAGCCTCGCAAGCGCAAGGTCCTGAGTTCGATCTGGTAACCACATACAATGCTGGGCATGGTGACTCACACCCACCAGCCATCAATACCACATACCACAATGCCGGGTGTGGTGGCTCACACCTGTAATCCCAGCATTTGGGAGGCAGAGGCAGGAGGATTGCTGAGTTCCAGGCTTGCTTGTGTTACATAGTGAGCTCAGGACCAGCCTGAACTACAAAACGAGACCCTGTCTCAAAAAAAAAAAAAAAACTATGAAAATAATAGTTTAAAGAACACAGTGAAAAAAAAGGTTAGATATATATAGTATATATGTATATTTTAGCAACAATTTAGAGAACTAAAAAAATCACTGAATATGATATAAATCATATTTTGAAAGAGAATTTATTCTGAAAGAATATATGAGGAAATGAAAACTAAAAGAAAATCTATAAAAAGTATTAAGTTAATACTGATAAACACAAAAATAAATGGAATAATTTCCTAAACCCTAAAACTGGGTTATGCTATCCCTAAAACTGAGTTGTAAAGAGAGATTCCCAAAAATATTATAGAATTGCTAAAGGACAAGAGTTTTATAGTTAAAAAAGTAAGAATAATTTACAATAATTTTCCTTTATTATATTTGTTTAAATTTTAAAATTTGAGTATATTTTATAATATTTATATCATTTATAGAAGTAGACACTACATGAATTTACAATTTGAACATGTATTATGCATAAGTAACATATTATAACAAGATTATACTAATGGGGTGCGTGCTAATTTTTATGACAACTAAAAGGCTACAATTCTTTTTTTTTTTTTGAGACAGGGTCTCGCTTTGTAGTTCAGGCTGGCTCTGAGCTCACTATGTAGCCCAGGCAAGCCTCGAACTCAGCAATCCTCCTGTCTCTGCCTCCCAAGTGCTGGGATTACAGGTGCAAGCCACCACGCCCGGCAGGCTACAGTTCTTTACAGTATGATATTTGGTCACAGTGCCCACAAATGTAACTATATGTAGACATAAATACACATATATATATTATATACATATATAAGTTTACATTTTTCACTCTGTTAATCTATAATCAATAACTCTTCAAAGGTAAATTTTCACATCTCAAATTTGGAGAAACATTGATCAAGCCTAAATTTAATTTCCATAGCACAAATACTTCTAGTTTTGTTTCTTTTACCAAGTCCAGGAGAGCTATTTCAGAAGTGTTAGCACATAAGTAAATTTGCACCTGTTTCTTAAGGCCCAAATTCCTTCATATAATCACTGCTAAATAGAATATTTCAACTAATACATCATATTGACATTATCATTTAAATAAGTTCAAAGGATAAATTGGATTGTATTGACCTTTGCTAGTCTAATTGGCTTCTGGGGGGTGAGGGTATTTGGAGATTAAATTTGGGGCTTTTGCACTAAACTACAAAGTCTTTTTTTTTTTTTTTTTGAGACAGGGTCTCACTAAGTCACTTGCTTGAACTTAGAATGCTCCTGCTTTTGGTGATCAAATGGATGAATACACTCTTAAGGAAACACAAGTTATGTTTAAAGAAACACCACAGAGGAAATTCACTTGTTGTGGTCCCTAGTAGACGGACTTTGAGCCACAGACATTTACTTTCTTGGCAAGTATTCTTGGAATGAACACCGGGATCAGGCAATGGGGAAAACTGCACTGAGATCCGTTTAAAACAGCAGCACAGAGAGTTGGTTCTGCCTGAGCAGCTCTGGATTGAGGATGGACGTTTAGGGCTGTCCAGAAATGGGGCAAATGGAGAGCTCCGTGTTCTCCCTAATCAGCAGTGGCTAGAGGTGGATAGAGACTCCCCCAGGGGCCTCCCTGTGCTTGGGAGTGTCCTCTCTGGGCTGGGCCCAGCCCCAGAGGACTTGCTGCCTTGGCTGTGAGAGATGGTCACCAAAGCTCCCACCAGAGGGAAGTGAGTGGTGTAGTGCTTGAAGAACTCGGAGGGCTCCAGGAAGCTCATGGTAGGACCAGAACAGTTGCACATTTTGGGTTCAAAAGCCTGGGTTTCCTTACAGTTACAGGCTGTGGCAATTTGGGCAACTCATTTAACTTTGAGTTTGATTCTTCATTTATAAAACAAAACAGTATTAAATATTATTTTACATAACAACACATATGTTGAAGTTTTGTGACACAAGCAAAAGGATTTTGCAATCTAGTCATAAAATTCATTTTCTGTTACTACTGTTTTGAAAATATGGCTCAAAATAATACAGTCTGAGTGCCGGGCGTGGTGGCTCACGCCTGTCATCCCAGCACTCGGGAGGCAGAGACAGGAGGATTGCTGAGTTCCAGGCTTGCCTGGGCCACATAGTGAGCTCAGGGCCAGCCTGAACTGCAAAGCGAGACCCTGTCTCAAAAAAAAAAAAATACAGTCTGTTTTACATCAATACTTAATCACACATGCTAGTAACGATGTGTGATGAAGTCAGTTAACCATACACACACTAGTAACTGGAATGATACAAGCAAAATTACAGAGAAACCAAGTCAAAGATTGATTAAACTCAATTTTATTCATTCTTTCTTACACTTACTCATTTACCAAATGGTGTATTGTTGTGAATATATTCTGTGCAAAAACTTATATCATTAGGTCCTTCAGTGGTAGAGCTGAACATGGCTGGACAGTGACCTTCTTTGACTTTGAAAGAAAATAAACTCTTCAAGTCTCTGTGTCAGTGTTCTATATACAGACAGGCCTGGAAGAACATTCCAAGGGACAGTTACCAGGGTCTGTGTTCCCAAAACAAGCTCCTTTTTGTCACTGGCATATAAAATATAATTTTCTTTTAAAAAGAAGACATATCAAAGCCATGCTGCTCCATAAGCGTTTGATATACAACCCCCCAACAATTTCATTTGTATTTGAGGGCTCAGCATAATAATGAAGGTCCTTTGAGGTGTATGACAAGTAGCACAGCAGGGGTGTAGGGCAATAATAATTCATAACCCTACACACCTCCCGTTATAATCCCTGTTACAGGTTCTGCTGTCAGAATTGATGGTTCTGACATGAATTATAATGGTCACATAAGTTTTACCCTCTACCGAAAGAAGTCAAGAACCAGTTTGTTTGCCTCTTCTTCAGTTTGGCAAATAAATAAGTGCAGATATAAACCATCCTCAAGCTAAAATCGTGACATACTTCTCTTAAAGGTGGGTAATCACAGTTTAGTAAATACTGTACTGAATTCTCCTGAATACCTTCAAAGTGAGCACTCTTTTTATAAAGTAAAAATAGACATGAGGAGAAAGAGTACGCATCCATAAATTAAGCAACCTTAATACCTATGTTAACTTATTTCAAAATATGAATTCATGTTTAGTTTTATGAATTAAATAAAATCAAAGAAAAAGTTATGAAATTTAAAATGTATTGAACAGTCTTATAGGATATCTGAGAGAACTGTAAAGAATAATATTGAAATTTTATTTATTGATGACTGTATCCTGAAGTTGCAAAAAATTTGCCTGACCAAGGAAATCCCTTTGGAGATTTACAAACGTGCCTTGAATTACAGACTGCTTCAGCTACGGATTACAGTTAAGTCACTGCAAAAGTTAGTGATTGAAAAGAACAACCATTTGACCTGCCTATGGTTTGGGGTGTTCTTTCTTGGGGTAATTTAGATGGCTGCAATAACTGGTGGCCTCAGCATGGTCTTGTCAGGAAGGCCAGCCAAGGCGTCTATGTGGCAACAAGAGCAAGCAAGCCCAAATGAGGACTCACAAGGGACTGTCACGAGTCTGCCAGCATCCTGTTTGACAAGGGCCCCAGGCTAGTCATGAAGACAAACCCAGAACAGTGAGCCAAGTGACTACAAAAGTACCATGCACTGGGGGCCATCACTTCACCAGCCTGCCCTACAAGCTGACTGCATGAATTTGGTGCCATGACTCATAGAGAATTAAGCAAAATCCAGTTATCCACAATGAAGGTCAAATTTGTGATACCACTACAAACTAGTAGTGGGACCACACAATAAACCCAGTTCTGCATCTCAGATTCTTGAATTATATAAAAACTCTAACCTTTGTGACCTAGGACAATAAGGTTCAATGTTAATACATATGCATTTAAAAGTTAACGTCTTATGTTATTAGTTGTATAATTAGCACAACAAATATAAATATTCCTAAGACATACATGCTGCTCATGCTCGGGGATTTTTTAACGGAATAAAATAGGTAGTGTTCTTTCATTTTCGATCATTGCACAAATAATATTTTCTATCTTTAAGCCAAAATCATCCAATTCTTCAACTATATTGTTTTAAGTGAAGAGAAGAATATGTTGTAGTAACAAAATAATTCTCAAGGTTTTTTCTCCATGTCTTATATTCTGAGTAAATACTTTGAAGGTAACAATACACAGGGTATTAACTATTGTTATCTTATTGCTGGGACATTTCATATATGTTTTTATAAAATAAAAAAATTATTGAAAAAGTATTAGCTTATTTCTTCCGCAGTGAATGGTCAGTAAATGGGCTCCGGCTCCAGGAATTAATCTGGAAAATCTAGTGGTGTGGTGAGCCCTGCCACTCTAAACACAAAGCTTCCACGGCTTTTCCAGATGTCACCATCTGCAGCTGTTGGAAGGAACGAGAATGAGCCAGTGGACTGCAAAGGTCCTTGCATCAGATAAACAGGATGCCGTATAACATTACTTCCGCTCATACTCTTTTTGACTGGAATTTAGCTTCATGGCTGCACTTCACCGTGCCTAGATACAAAGAAAGCTGAGAAAAATAGTCTGAGAGAGGAGCTTTTTTCAGAGGAACAGAAAGGAAGCCTTTCAAGGAGGGGCCAATATTCTCCACTACATACAAATGAGTATCTAGAAACTGTTCATAGATAGAGTTTAAATGTTTTAACAATTTAAATATCTGTAGTCTCCGAACTCTTTAACAATTATGAATTTTATTTCTTTATTATCAAAAAGCATAGGCTCAGATTTGAAAGTTAGAAGCACCCCCATTTGAACAATCACCTTGGTGATTTGCTTGATACCATCTGTTGTAAAACCCTTTATGTATCCCCAAATCTTGCTCCTTAATTTTTATTTCCTCATCTCACTTCTGCTGTGGAGTAACACAAACAGGCAAATGTATTTCCTAAAGACAAATGTATTTCCTAAAAGTTTTGGTGACTTAGACAATGATTCTGCCAGCACAGGCCACTGACAAGGAGCATCAGCAGCACGGAAAGTGCCTGTGTGAGTCAACACGAACACCTGGACCCAAACCAAATGTTCAGATTCAGAATCTTGCACGGTAGAGTCCTGAAATCCTTGCTGAAACACATGGTTTTTCAGGCAAAAATGCAGAACCATGGGACAAAGGAAATAGAAATAAGCTGTGTGTGTACTGATTTTCATACTACAGGTAGGTGGAAAATATTTGTCAGTTGCTAGTAGCATTCTTGCGTATTAACTAGAAATGAAATTATTTAGTAAAGTAAGCCACTGTTTCTCAAAAAATATATAAATGTCAGGATTTTTTCCTCTTAGTTAATTATGATAATAATTAATATGGATTCAGTGAACAGTTACCAGTGTCTAGGAGGTCTCCTGATGATCATTTTCCCTGCTTTAATTGTCCTGTAAATATAATGTCTGTAATGAGTTTGCAGAAGAGAAGGAAGCCAAAAGAAACACTGTGTTTTTATAATCTGCTCTCCTGATTTCCATTTGCTTGGCTTCATTTTTCAGTTCAAAATGGTGAAGTTCTCAATATTTCCTGAAAGCCAGAAACAACATTTATATGACCTACATAATTTACATGGTAAATTCCACCCCATGTGGCTAAATTTTAACTTCAGAGACAATATTATCTTCCTGAGTTTTCAAACAAGCAGAGCCACCTTGCAACATGAGTAAAGACAGCAGCAGTCTTTCACTCAGCCCTCAAAGTCCTTAATACATGTTTTAATGACCAGTTTTATATATTGACCTAAAATATGACTCATTTGAAGCTTGCCATGTCTGCTCTGTTCGAGAAACTGATTTCTGCCTTTGGTAAAACCAGAGCACTTTCTCCTTCTCTCTGTGGTTTGTAAATCTGACCTCTCTAAATAATCGGTATGTTCCCAAAAGATTTAGATATATGTAAATATACAGAGACAGCATAGGTGTGAAAACAGGCAAAATAGGTCATGCTGACTCAGGCAAAGAAGTATGTGGGACAATGATGTGGTCTTACAAACTAGCAAACGACTGCCACTTGATCTGAAAACATTTTATTTGCATCAATTTGGCATTTCTGTAATTTTCTGTTTTACATAATTGCTAGCTGTGGGGGAGTCATCACTGAACATTGTAAAGAAAAGAAATTGCAAACATCTTTGATTCCAATGAATGTGATGTTAAAGTATTAAATAAACCATGTGGTCATTCTTAAAATATAAAGGAGAAGCAAATATAGTGGATGTAAGCATAGTTCTTGGTTTTAGACTCCAAAGTCAACTCCAGTATACCGACTTCACATAGTTTATTTAACCTCATTAGATACAGTTCCAAATTCAGTTTCTAGTTGTAGAAAATGAGTTATTCCAATGGAGCAGGGGCCTTGTTTATAAAATGATCATGACAATACCTACTTCTTTGAGTGTTTGTAAATGAAATAGGAAATACAAATTTATAATTCCTACTTTAAAGCTAATATATATACATTATCTAGTGGAACGAAAAAAATTCTGAAGAGGTGAAATACAAATTAGAGAACTTTGAATGTTCTTATCATTTATATTTATGCTAAATGTACAACTTTCTAGAGAAAAAAGGAGTATTATTCCTCCACCAGATGTATCTTCATTTTTTCCTAGGAAGTAAAATAAATGTAAAATTATCATACCTCACCTAAATTATGACAATAGCTTCTTAAGAAACTTAAATTTTGCACTTTTTTCACTCTTTTTTCAAAACTCACACATGAGCATTTTTCTGCTTAAACAACTTTAAAAGTTACTGTAAACAGTGTTTCTTAAAATGTTTTTAAAATACGGTTTTCTAGGTACATCCTAGAACCAGAGAACCAGAAAACTGTGACCTTTTGTTTATTGAATTTGGAACACATTCCAGATATTTCTGAAAATCACCAGTTGGATTGTTAAAATCAGTTCAGACTCCTTGGGGTTTGGCCCTTTCTTCTCTGTTCTGCTTCAGCTTTTGTACTACTATGTTCTTCTTTCATTGCTTATTCCTTTGTGCCTGTTTGTTGATTTTTAATTCTCTATCCATTATGAACCTTATAAGAGAAAAATAATTATATCTTTCTTCCTCTTTAGTATAGCAGATGTACACAAATTTTAGGGTTCATAACAATCATATAGTGGCATATTTTGAAAGGCATATTCTTAAGTCCCAACGTTATAAAATCACATACTTCAAATCATATACTTCATTTTAAACATTCCTCTTTAGTTATTTTGAATAAATGGGCTCTGAAGTACACTTTTGAGCTTTCATATTAATGATTTAAAATGGATTTGACAAGCCATATAAACAACTGGTTAGAACACATATGGCAAATGTTTTGAATATTCCTAGTGGCTCAGAAAACCAGGAACATGTAGCTAGCTTTGTCTAGAATATAAATTCATAGAAGAAAAGAGTAAACGCAAGAAACACTTAGCAAATGATTGCCATGGGGTTGTTAAAAGAAGATGATGCAGATTGGTCTGGAGTAACTGTAAAAATGAAGAAGCTAGACTCTGCATGCATGACTCTAGTCCCAGCACTACTGATATAACAAGATCGTAAGTCAGGCTTAGTGTTGGTAACTTAGTGAGACACTGTCTCAAAGTGAAAAATTTAGAAAGAGAAGGGTGCTGTGGATGCAGCTCAGTAGTAAAGTTTTTATGTTTGATTCCAGCACCAAAAAAATGACTATATAAACTTGGGGGGTAAATAAGACAAAACATTGAAGAACTTCTCATTTATTGAATAGGTAAACATGGGAAAAGGGATCTTGAATCTATATTTCAACATTCACCTTCTCTTAGAGTTTATAAATACTGAAACATAAGATTTTGAGGACTTTAGCCTCATGAGCATTTTATGCACAGTAACTAAGGAAACTAGACTCTCCACATAATCATAATAATGTTATGGTTATAACTGAAAATCAAGGGTGACATAGGGGCACCCTATATTCTTAGCCCCATTATCATGCTGATAGTATTTGAAATAATCAACATAAAAGAAGCTATCCAATTGAACAAGTGTGGTAGAAGAAGTGGAAGAAATGAACTCTGGGTAACACCATGACAGTGGCTGCTATTTACTCTTGTCGTGAAGAAACTCATTTTTCCTTCAAAATTTATTTTATTAACCAATATTTGATGTTATACCCATTCTGATATTTACCACTGAAAAGAGAAATTATTTCTTTTCTTTATTCTGGCAGGACTTTGTCTATAATTTTCATTGCGATAATTTTAGGTTTATAATTAGTATTATATTTATTTGTCCCTGAGGGTTGTGTCAGTCTTGAAGGCAAGAACTGCTGTCAATCTTTCATTGCCTAGTATCTTTAGCTGCCAATGGTTATTAGTCAACAAATACTGATTAAATAAAATTTTTTTACTTCAATCTTCTAAATGTGTTTGAGCACTACTATCAGAAGGAGTTTTAATGGTTATGTGGAAAATATTACTATAAATTAAAATTAGTAGAGTGACATCAAACATAAGTAGAAAAAAAGATGAGACCAAAATGAACTACTAAACAAAGAAGAAATGTCATATTAATTACTAAACATTAAAGGAAATAAAAATTCTTTAATATTCTTTTATTCATTCCACAAGCATTGCTTAGAAAAGACTTTGTGCACACAAAGTATTCAATGACAAACTCTTACCAGAACAATAACTCAAACTCCTCACATCAAACTGAATAGGTGGCATCAAATCTTTAAAATACTTCCATGATTTTTAAGAGAACTTTATTAAGAACCAAATATATTTTGGGCCTTTGTACATATTTTAAAATATTTGAAGCATACAGAATGAACATACAATGTTAAATATATAGTATTGAATCTGCAGAATAATTTTCCTAAATAATGTGTAATATTTTTAGAAACTGATGAATATAACTACAATGGAAACTAAACCAAGAGGTCATATTTATTAAAAAGCTTAAATACTGGATAGCCAAATATGGTTAAAGAAAAAGAAAGCATGAAAATGACTGATAGTTAATTTACAGGTAGGAAAAATTATACAATAGAACTTAGAAGAGATTCATTTGAAGGGAAAAAACTAATTTTGCTTTAAAAAATCTGAATTGTGGGCTAAAATGAGAAAAGTAAAATATCCAGTAGGAAAATGCATATGAACAACTAAACAATGGTAGAGTATTTTAGACACATGGTATATTTGTAAAACTAAACCATCACATAGGTAATTGTAGAATAGAGAAGGCACATATATTGTAGAAAAACACTAAAAGTCTACATAGAGAGCTTTTAAACATCCCAATGAGAAAAAGAAAAAACCATGAAGATAATACAGAAATAAATTATAAGAATAATAAAAGGGTTTAGGAAAAGTAAATGAAAATCTGTGGAATGCTTATAGTAACAATAATAAATTAAATTAAATTAAATATTATTATTATTATAATAAAACACTCCAAATACTACAATCTAATGAAATTATCTATTTCACTACCAACACATCCTTCTATCTAGAAAGTGAAGCAAATTTTCTTAGTGAAAATTATCCTGTAACTTATTAGTACAACATTTAAGTTTTCATGTAAATTTGTACTTTTTTAGGAAAAACTTAAAGTTGAAACAAACACATTCAAACACATTTCAAGCTTGCAATTAAGAGACATACAGGCCTTCAAGATCTGTTAAGACAATTTCTTTTGTGACCCATTGGTTGGTTAACAGAGAGTTGTTCAATTTCCATGTGTTTGTGAGTATCTTGGAATTACTTCTGCTATTCAGCTCCAGTTTCAAGGCACTATGGTCTGATAATATGCAGGGGATAACTTTGATTCCTTTGCATCTATTTAAGCTTGTTCTATGGACTAGAATGTGATCTATTTTGGAGAA
>PVIC010011291.1:0-41727 GCA_004025085.1 Thryonomys swinderianus
TCAACTGGAGAGTGGATAAAGAAGATGTGGTTTTTTTTTACAAAATGGAGTATTACTCTGCCATAAAGAATGACAAGATCGATCCATTTAGGTGCAAATGGAGACATCTGGAGGATATACTAATAAGTGAAATCAATAGATCACAGATAGACAATTCCCAGATCTTCTCTTTGGCATGAACACCTGTAGATGCAAATGAGTTCTAGAAAGTAGGAGAGCTTTTATAGAGTAGAATATTTCTATAGGAAACTTGGTGTGAGAATGTGATGAGGGGAAGGAATAAATATGATAAAGAAAATAAAAGAGCATGTATAAAGGGGGGAGGAGGGGGGAGTGGGTAGGGATATGGGTAAAAATGAGAATTAACTTGTGGCATATACTGGTACAAATTTCCCAATGTTATATGTGATTTTGAGATGTATATAAATTGTACCAATAAAGAATTCAATTAAAAAAATAAAAAATAATAATATAAAAAATATTTCCCTATAAATTTCTTATATTGTTTCACTTTTTGCATTTGAACCTTCAGTACATTTAGAATTTATAAGGAATAACTATTTTAATGTGCAGTGATGCCCAAAGCCTAGTATTTTACTATACAAAGAATGAATTACTCTGGGACATTTTTTTTGTTATTTATGATGTTGCTACCAATTTAAACTACCACTTTTATCAATTACCAATTTCCCATAAATTCAGGCATTTTGAGATTCTATATTCTCCCCTAATTTCACTTTTCTACAACTGCAAAATAATAATTTTGATGATTATGGTTTCACAAATTTCATATATAGCAAAATAAGAAAGTAATTTTGTCTAATTTCAAATTCTTCTATGTCTCATATTGTCTTAATGCCTCCAGGAACATGCTAATTACTGTCCATTACTGAATCCTTACCACACTGGGAATATTCCTTATAGCATTAATAATGTTTATTATAGTTTTAGGGATATAGGTTTCATAATTCTCTGACACATTAAATACTTTTGAGCTGCTGTAGAAAAGTTGCTCGCATTTATTTTACTTTAAGGTAAAACAAAACTTGATATATTATTAAGTGTAACTTTCACTGAAGGGTTTCCTAAACCCAAGGCATTCATAAAACTTTAATGAGTATGAATTCTCTGATGTCTAATGTAATGTGGCTTCTGGATGAAAGCTTTCCTGCATTTACTACACAGATAGGGTTTTTCATCACCATGGATTCTCGTGTTTAGACCAAGAGTTGAGATCTGAGAAAAGGCTTTCCCACATTCATTACAACCACAGGATTTCTCACCTGTATGGCTTCTCATGTGCTCAGTAAGGGATAAGCTTTCACAGAGGCTTCCCCACTTATTTTACATTCATAAGGTTTGTCACCTGTCTGAATTCTCATGTGTAAAATGAATGATGTGATCTGTGAAAAGGCTTTTCTACATTTATTATATTCATAGGATTTCTCTCTTGTATGACTATTGTGATGTTTATTGCTTCTGCCTAAAGATTGTTCCAGATTCATTACATTTATAGACTTTCTCTCCAAAGAAATTTTCTTGTGCTCAGTGAGATTTTATTTGTGACTGAAGGCTTTCCCACACTCCTTATATGTATGGTGTTTTTCTCCAGTGTGACTTCTCTCATGTCTAATGAGGCCTGACTTCTGAATGAAAGCTTTTCCACACCGTTTACATTCATAAGGTTTCTCACCTGTATAGATTCTCTGACGGCTAATGAGGTTTTTTCTGGCTAACAGCTTTTCTCACTAATCACATTTGAAAGGTTTCTTTTTGCTGTGTCTAGTCTATGTTTAACGAGACAATGCTTCTGGCTGAAGGCTCTCCCACACTGATTACATTCCAATAGTTTTTCTCCAGGATGGATTTTCATAGCTTCCTGAGGTATGATTTGCTACATTCTTTCCACATTCTTTACATGCATATGGTTTATTCCAAGTATGATTTCTCTGATATCTGATGAGAACTGCCATTTGAATAGGTGCTTTCCCATGTTTAGAAGGTTTTTCTCCACTATGATGTTTCTGATGAGAAAGGACGTTTCCCTTCTGGCTGAAGACTTTTCCACTTTTTTTGCATTCATGTGATTTCTTCCCTGTGTGACATCTTAAATGTAGAGTAAGCGGTGAGACATGGGAGAACACTTTACCACATTCATTATATTCACGTGACTTCTCTCCCATTTTCTTATGCTCTATGAAGTTTTGCTTCAGTCTAAAAGTTTTTCTACACTCCTGACATTCATAAAGTTGCTTTCCAGGAAGAACTTCATCATATTGAATGAGATCTGATTCAGGTTGAATACATTCCAGCATTTTTGTCATGCACAGGGACTTTCTCCCATGTTCCCCTAGTACCTACTGACATGGGTTAAGACTGACAAATTTCTGATATTCTCTGCAGTCATATGGTTTCTTTTTAATAATACTTCTCAGGTGTGGTAATGAATTTTAATTCATGACAAGACTTTTCTTGCCTTGATTATTCTAAGATGCAGTGGTTATATAAAAGGATAAAATATAGCATTGTCTTTATATTAATGTGTTTTCTTATATGCTTTCTATCATATTTAAGTTTAAATTCCACCTTTCTATCATATTTAAGTTTAAATTCCACCATGCATCGTGTTTCAAATTACCATAAACTGAGTCCCATCCACAGAAGCATGGTACTGAAATCAATGCATATCACTGCAATGTCAGTCAATGCTCAGAGGAAATATTTTCCTGCTTTCTAGGTTGTCTGAATTTTTCCTCAGTCTCTCTCTACAGAAAAACATGAGACATAATTAACAAGTCTTTAATGGTGTTTCCTGGTGTGCTTATGAACTGCCCAAGCTTCTTCTGGGGAGAGCTTTCTTTATATTTCTTCTCAATCATCCTGTGCTTTTCTTGTTTGAACTGGCAAAGAGTGACATAGGCCTTGGGTGTGATGGTTGAGGGTCACAGCAGCATCCCAGAGTTAGAACAAGTCCTCAGACTCCTCCGAGCTCTTGAAGGGTGTGGAAAGTACAGCTTCAGCAGACAAAAAGATGATGGTGAGCCAGAGAACTTGTGCCTGTGCACTTGTGATGAATAGGCTGCGACCGTGTGAAGGAAATTTTGACTTGGAACATCCTGTAATATAGCCCCGTCTTCCTAATTTCACAAAAGATTCTCAGAGCCGTGTAAGACATGTGCCTATTTTCAACATTGCCCAAAGCAGATAATTCACTCACTTGTGCAGCTATTGTACAGGGTGCAATGGGTTTGTGGCACACTGCTGAATGCCAGCATCTGGGATGACCATGGAAAAACTAACTTGACTTATGGCAAACTCTAGAAAAACCTCTCCATTGGGCTTTAGTTGTTCATAAATTCTTGGAAGAATAAGAATTGGGTAAAATTAATATACAGTTCTTAAGCCAAGGATGTGTGAGTCACCTCATATCAGCAATGCGCGTGCACACACACGCACACAACCTCTTGTTTTCATATCCCTGGTTTTGCTTCTTATGATTGGTAATTAATTAATGATTCAATGTTTCGGTACTCAAACCTGGAGCCTCATCTATAGTAAGTGAATGCTGTATGTCTCAGACAAGCTACATTCCCAACCTCCTGATCTTACTTTTAAAATTATTGAAGGAAGCTGAGGATTTAGCTCAAGGGGTACCGCTCCAACCTAGGACACACAAAGGTCCAAGTTTGATCCCTGGTACCTCAAAAAAAAATTATTTAAGGAAAAGCTAATGTTCTTCCTCAGAAAGGTTCTTCCTCAGAAAGACAGAAGACACTTATAACTGGGTGTCACCATAGAGTCTCAGATTTCACAGCAGAGATAGTAACAGACGCAAAACACCGGCTGCTCTTGCGGAGGCTGGACTCTGAACCCAGGGGATTCCAACTCCGTTAACCAACTAGGCAGACTTTCAGCAAGCAAAGGAGAATGGTCTCCCCTCTCACCAAACCCTCCCGAGACTGCTTGAAGTTGCTTCACTGTTTTCATGAAATCTATTGTTAGGCTTCATTCTGCTTCACATTTTGTATTCTTAAATGTTACCTTTTGTATTTACAGTATGATTTTTTTAATCCAAGAAAGTTATCTTAGATATAAGAACTTTTGGACCAAAGAACCATTCACAATATAGAAACAATAAAATTATCTCACTTGTAATGACCTGCTTTGTTCAAACACAGAACTCCCCCCCCCAAAAAAAAAAACACTTCTAGAATCTTCCTATTTACCTATTGCGGTAAATGTACATAGTAACAGGTTTATAGTCTTTAGAAGGAAATAACATTAGCTGAACATTTATAAAGCCCCAATAATTATATATATATGCATATGTATATATAACTTATTTAGCTATTTTATACCTGAAAGGGTCAGTTAACTAATTTTTAGATGAGGAACTCGATTCTGTAAGTTAAAAACCTGTGTAAACATAATTGCTAAGCAGGAGAAATTAAATTCCATTCTGACTTCAGGTAATTCTCAAACATCCTGTTTCTGTCCAGGTTCACATTCTCCTCAGAAAAAGGACATTCTGCCCCCAAGTCTGGAGTCTGAATGACACAAATAAGCCATATTATCCTGGAAATCACCTTTTATAGAAAATGAAAGTTTCTAAAGAAACATAATATTGCTGAATGTCTTCCAAAAATCCACTGCGGGTGAAGTTAAGTAGATACTTTTAAGGTCGTCCACCCTATTCAGAGAGGCGGTGAATCAATACAGATGCCAATTATAGTTAATAGCCAAAGCCTCTTATCTCTATCACCGTCTACCAACCTTTCTGTTTCCTCGGTTACTTTTCCTTGAGGTCTCACTTCTACATTTCAAATATCAGTGTACTGGACACAACCACTTATCCTCCCTTCTTTGGTGCGGAACACATTACTAAGACTCAATAAATAAAATCCAGTAACAACAACCTGAATCTTGCATCAGGGGAAATTTCCAGCAGGAGCTTGTGATTGACTCACGGCTCGATCGCTGTGATAACCTACGGCGTTCTTACTCACTCAGCCGTCTGAAAAGACTGAGTTCAGCCATGTTTTAACACAGTGCATCTTTATTGATGTGTACTCGGGTGGCCCTTCTCTTTTTTAATTTAAATGTATTTTAACTCTGAGTTTAATTTAGATGAAACACCATTATCAGCAACCTCTTAGCAATGAGTACTTTTTAAAATCAGTGAACATAGTTTTGTATGGATTTAATCATCCATTACTGATCATGTAGACACTATTTTTAACTATAAACTTTTAAGGATGGACTCAACGGAGGCAATATCTAGACAGATTATGTTTTTTGTTTGTTTGTTTGTTTTGTGATACTGGAGATCAAAGTCAGGCCCATGTGCTTCCAAAGTAGGCACAGTACCACTTGAGCTAAATCCCTGGTGACATATTATGATTTTTATGTCAGTGTCTCTTTTTGTGTGACTATCAATGCCAATTGTTGAAGAATGTCAGGAAGTTTTTAAACTTTTTCCTTGCATCCATATTAGTGGTTAATCACAGAAAGTCTAAAAAAATGGGTGAGAGATTTATTTACCCTACCAGTCATACCCTAAGGTTGACCCTTTCAGTACAAGAATTGAATCAGGAAAACCTATTTTTCCAATTAAAAACAAGTCAATTTTTAACCTAAAGTGTTTTCATTACCTTTGAAACCTTAAAAGGCCTAATTCTTAATTATACTTGGTGCTTTATTTACATATTTATTTGTTTGCTTATGTATTTATTTTCTATTTTAAGTTACATAATCAGCTATACGTGGGCCTCAGAAAGTACGAGATAGAGCTTGGCTCCTTCTGAGGATGGTACACATGGGCACAGTTTCCATTCTCAACCATGCAACGCAACCTCTGTAGAGGTCCTATCTGGAGCCAAAAGTAAAAGACTGATGAAGATAGACACAAGAAAAAAGACTGAGTTTGTCCATTTTTTCTGTAAGACTTCCAAGTGTTAAAAAAAAAAAATAAAAGATCGGGCTGGAGATTTAGCTAAGTGGTTCCAGCGTCTGCCTCGCAAGCGCAAGATCCTGAGTTCTATCCCAGTAGAACCACATACAATGCTGGGCCTGGGGACTCACACCCACCGGCAATCAATACCACATACCACAGTCCCGGGCGTGGTGGCTCATGCCTGTCAGCCCAGCACTCGGGAGGCAAAGACAGGAGGATTGCTGAGTTTGAGGTTTGCCTGGGCTACATAGTGAGCTCAGGGCCAGCCTGGACTACAAAGAGACACCCTGTCTCAAAAAATAAACAAACAAACAAATAAATAAAAAATCAGTCATAAATGACTAAATAGAATCTCATGCTACAATTACTATCATCTTAATTAAAATTGTCATGTACTTCAGTTTCAGTAAGATTTTGATGAGATCCTCACTGTGTATTTTGAACATTAATATAGTATATGCATATTTTTCTTTTATTACAATAAAATAAACATTTCTTTCTTTTATTTTCTTTTCTTTGTATTATGGTGGATTAACTTAATGGTCAACTAGGAATGCCCAACTAAACTGAATCAGTGTGGTTTTCGTATGGAAGACCCACCTGAAAGTAGTTGCCAAAAGCATAAAAAGAGAACAGGAAGAGAAGACTGATGCGATCTGACTGTTCTTGTCTGAGAAGCTCCAGATCTTGATGTCACTGGGAATCACTGTTGTTTTTGTCAGGGAAGCTCTGATCTTTACTGTGAGCATCACTTCCTGGATCCAAAGTAGATCCTTCTCCCTGGCAGCAAAAATCCTTCATACCACTGCACAGCTTTTCTTGCTTCCACTGCAGCCTCTGAGCTTTCTGGGTGCATATCATCAGTACAGACAAGCATGAGTTATTTCTGTGGGCTCTAGGCCTCTCGACGCATGCAAGAGCTTGCCTTCTCCTCTAGGCCTTCAGCTGGATTTATGTGGGATCCAGAGCTTGGCTGGATTCTTTGGATCTCTAACATGTGGCTGATCTTCTGTACTGCTCTGTATTTGACATTTTTTGTGACTATTATAAAATCCTATGAATTATGTGTCCTATATTAAATTTATTTCCCTTGCAAAACTCTGACTACAGTGGGTATTATGCTTCTAATCTTACAAAGTTTTATATTTTCCATGGAATGTTTAAACTCAGATAAAGAAGAGGAAAAACCAGAAGAAATGAAAAAGCTAAAACACACACACACACGCACACACACAGGTAGCAGGAGAGCTTCTTGGCCATGCTCTGACTCATGACCTGGGGGCAGCTCAATTCAATAACCAGAGTTCATCCCCGTGCTAGCTGCCAACATGGGAAGGATAAAGGATGACACCATTATGGAAAAGCTTATTGAAAAGATCTAGGGTATGTGTCCAGAAGGAAATTAATCATGGAGAAGTCTTGCTTTCTTCCAACACACCAGCAAATCCTTGCATGAACAAAGAGGAGGTGGAGGAAGAAGGAAAGGAGGAAGGAGAAGGTGAGGAAGAAAGAGAGAAAGGAGAAGTTTGTTTGAATTAACAGCGCTTTTGATTTATTTGTTTGTTTCGTTTTCATCTGCTTGCCCTGAGGCTCCATTTTCTTCAAGTTCACCCTTCATCTGACATCCCAGGCAAGGGGAACAGTGTGGTAAAGTCTCTGAGACAGGAGAGTGACTGCACTTCCAGGAAACTAGATGGCTGTGGCTTGACTAAGGGGGAAAGCAAGGAGGGGAAATAGCTGCTGAGAGTTCAATCCCAGGTACTGCCAAAAAAAAAAAAGAAAACTAACCAACAAGGCTGGAATCTGTAGCTGAAACTTGTTCAAAATATAAACAGAACTGTGATATTTTGAGCGCCTATGATGGCTTCTGTGTGCACAGTGGATTAAAGAGAGCCAAGATGGAAACAGAGAAATTAGACAAGAGATGACGAGAGATGCATCTGGTAGCAGGGAAGGTGGTAAGAAGTGGTCTAGTTAGATGATATAGATTTCTTCGATTGAACTGAAAATTTTGCTGTTGAATGTTTATAGAATATAGGAAAAAGATGACAGCGAAGAGTGACTGTAGGTGCTGGGGCCTAAGCAACCATGCATTCAGTTGGGAAAATCTCTGAGGCCTTAGCACATGCTAAGGACAGTCTGGGCACTTGAAATAAGGTAGTGAACAAAATAGATTCTCTCCCCCAAGGTGAATGTGTTATAAGCAGAGAATACAAAATAAACTACAGTTTCACTAAATATATGAATTTATAAATATATTAGAAGGTGAGATTTGTCTAAAAGAAAGAGAAAAAGGAGTGAGACGTGTTAGGGAAAAGAGTAGAATTATGATTCTGAATAGAGATGCAAGGGTGGTTCTCATGGAGTAGTTCATATCTGAACAAAGACATGGCGCATGAAGATGTTATCCGCGTTTATGGCTTGAGGAAGAGCATTTGAAATGGGGGGAAGAGCAGGTGCAAAGGCATCAAAGCAAGGAGATAGTTGATGTATCCAGAGAGCAGTCAGAAAGCTGCGGTGGCTGAAGTGAGGTAGGTGAGGAGGAGAGCGGTGCTGGAGAGTGTAGAGCCCACTACCCGAGGGAAGGGCATTCGTGTTTACACAGACTGGCTTTGGGAGCTTTGCTCAGTTCTGAAGCTGACGCCAGCGTCATCTGACTAAAGTGTCCATCAGATCACTTTAGTTGCTGCACTGCAAGCAGACATTAGTTTATAAAAGCTCAATCTTGGAAACAGCCCAAATGATCATCAACAAGAGACTGGATAAAGAAGATATGATGCTTGTTTTATAACACAGAGTGCTGCTCTGCCATAAGAATGATAAATTTGGGCCGGAGATTTAGCCCAGTGGTTCCAGCGCCTGCCTCATAAATGCAAGGTCCTGAGTTCGATCCCGGTAACCACATACAATGCTGGGCTTGGTGACTCACGCCCACCAGCAATCAATACCACATACCACAGTGCCGGGCGTGGTGGCTCATGCCTGTAATCCCAGCACTTGGGAGGCAGAGGCAGGAGGATTGCTGAGTTCGAGGCCTGCCTGGGCTACATAGTGAGCTCAGGGCCAGCCTGGACTACAAAGCGAGACCCTGTCTCAAAAAAAAAAAAAAGTGACAAATTTGAGGCATTTATACTCAAATGGATGTACCTTGAGGACATACTCATAAGTTCACTAAGTGGGAGACAGGTAAATGCTGTATCATTTCTCCAGTAGGAGCAACTGAGTGTGTAAATGAGTTACAATATGTGTGATAGGTATTGGGAAACAGGAAGAAAATATTCAAAAGTAAAAGGTAGGTTAAAAGTAAAGAAGAGAAAGAAAAAAATCAAAGGTAAAAAAACAGAAGTCACGTACAGAGGGCTGGAGGGTTGTAGGGAGGGCAGAGGAATGGGAAAAAATGAGAATCAACATCTGTCATGTACTAGTACAAATTCTCAGTGTTGAATGTGATCACAATGCATGTTAAAATAATTACTAATAAATAATTTAAAGGTTATGTAGTAGACATTCAGCCAAGGATGTGGGAAGTGAAAGTTGTGAGAAGTGCTCAGATTCTGGGTACATTTTGAAGGTAAATGTAGTAAAATTTACTAATTAATTGAGTGTGTGATATGAGCAAGATGGCTCTGATGATTTTTTTTTTGCCTAAACAATTAGAAGAATGGGTTCTCAGCTGAGATAGGGAAGGCTGCACAGTGAGATGCCGAGTTTGAGTTGTCAGTTGAACATTCGTGTGAAAATGTTGAGTGGGTGGCTGGAGGATTAGCTCAGTGGTTCCATCTCCTGCCTCGCAAGCGCAAGGTCCTGAGTTCCATCCCCAGTAACCACATACAATGCTGGGCCTAGAGACTCACACTCACCAGCAATCAATACCACATACCACAGTGCCGGGCATGGTGGCTCATGCCTGTAATCCCAGCACTCGGGAGGCAGAGACAGGAGGATTGCTGAGTTCACGGCAGCTTGCCTGGGCTACATAGTGAGCTCAGGGCCAGCCTGAACTATAAAGCGAGACCCTGTCTCAAAAAGAAGAAAAAAAAAAAAGAAAATGTTGAGTGGGTTGCATACATCTGGAGATACAAAGAGATATTAGACATGAAATTTTAAGTCCAAGAGTCATCTTTTTATACAAATGATCCAAATTCATAAAACTAAGTGATATTACCAGTGCAGTGATTGTATCTAGAAAAGATAACTTTGGATTGAGTCCTTAGGATATTCCATAATTACAAGCTTGAGGAGATTTGTTCTTAGGAGAGTCTAAATAGGAATAACCCTGGAGGTAAGTTGAAAACCAGCCAACTGTAGTATTTTCAAGGCCAAGTAAAAGAGAGTGTGAAGAGAACAGCCTATACTCTCAAATAGGCAGTGAGAGAGTGAAGGATAATAGACCATTAGATTTAACAAACAGACAGTGACCACGACAAGGAAAATATCTGTAAGACAATACATGTGAAAAGTGTGTAGAAAAGAATTTAAGAAGCAATGAAGGAATAGGAATCCGACAGTTTGAATTGGAGTTTGCTGCAAAGTAGGACAAATAATAGAGTAGTGATAGAGGAACAGAAATGGAATCAGGATTTTCTAAGATAGAAAAGTGTCATTTTATGTTAATCTGAATGAGTGACCCAGTAGACAATGAAATATTGCTAAGAAAAGAAAGGATTCCTGGAATGATGTCTTTAATTAGGCACAAGAGGATAAAATTTGGTGTACAAATGAAAAGGTTGTTTTGCATTGAGATATAAATAATTCATTTTATTTAACATGCAGGAAAGCAAAGGATCTCGGTATAAATACTGGCAAATGACCAGAAGTGGTGAATATATGAAAGTCTATGGAAGTTTTTTCTTTTAGTCATTGTAATATTAGTAAAAGAAAATTCACCAGCTGAGAGTTAAGCCTGGGATAAAAAGGCTGGGGATTTGAGATGAGAATAGGTCTGAAATAGTCATCTACAAAAGTACAAATGTGCATGATTAGCTGTCAGTATCTAGGTCCTCCTACTCAGGGTACATCCATAAATTTCTTTATCCACTCAATTAGAAAGTTTACTGAACATGCAATGCTCTCTTATAGAATACCAAGTTCTCGTTTGATTCAGTTTTGCTTTTGACCTAAGTTATTAAAAGTCAGAGCAGAAGAGGGTATTAGATCAATACTTTCAGGGGGAAGCAATCTGAGAGTTTGACAGAGGTGAAGAAGGAATTGTAGTTTGAAGGGGAAGCCCCGTGAAAGAGGAACCTCATTTGGAGGTGGATGTGGACTGAGGTTTGAGTGCACTGGAATGGGAAGCGTGCTTAATTAGTTCTTCACAGATGCAACGTCTGACAGTTCCTTAGACCTAGGGAACAAGGGTTCTTTGTCCTTCATGTCACATGTCTCCCCCGTTTAAAGGGATTGTCTCCTCTTCCTTCATGTTGATGGGCTCCGCTTTCTTGGCTGGGCATTTCTTCTTTTCCTTCATTTCCTTATATTTCTTCATGAACCAGGGATGTGACCTAAAAGTAAAGCCCTCTAAGACGTGAAAAAATGTTGCCAGTGCAAAAGTTCTCTCCAAATCACTTTGGGAACCACAGTCAAAAGATGCTTCTTCAGGGTTTTCAGCAATTCCTGGATTAATAGTAAAAGGTACAGCTTTTTGGTGAATATTGCTTTTAGAAAATGTTTAGTTGTCCATTAGTATGTGAGAATCACAAAAGTGGTTTCAAGTAAAGAGTAGAACCAGCCTAGTAATCAGTCACACCTGGACTTAGGCAGTGACATTTATGAGGCAAGAGTTCTAAAAAGTTCTTTCTTTCCCACCTACTTTCTCTCCTCACAGGCCCTGAGGAATATGAGAGGCCTATGCAATTATCTGTTGGATATATGATACATAATACGTGCCACAGTTGTACCCTGTGGTAGGGTCAACATAAAACTATCACCAGCTCTTTGCCCCATAGGTTAATCCAGGAATGTGAACAATGAGCCAACTTTTAATGCCTGGGTCAAGGGTGAGGGAATGGACTTGGGAGAAGGGATGGTTCTGCAAAACAGCAAACTCTCGGAGGCACACCTGGGTGGACCAGAAGGTGGTCCCAAGACACTGGGGAGATGTGACGACCAGCAAGGGATCTCTGTGGGAAGATCTTGTCCCTGCTTGATTGGCCCAAACCTGGTCAAACAATCAACTAAAAAGGCATCTTATCTGAGTTTATCCTAATCTCTTTTTCCATTCATAAAATGGAACTGGTAAAATCTACCAAGGAACATTGTAAGGGTATGTATATTAATATAAACTTGTAAACTTGGAGATTTCTCCTGAATTCAAGGAAAAAATAGTTTATTATTGTGGATTGAGTTATGATTTCTGAAAAGATTGTAACCATTTAGCAGTTAATGTTTATCCTATGTAGAATACCCAGAAAATCTTATTTTTGATGAATAGAAAATGCCTTAATGCTTTGCATTAAAATAAACTTAAGAATAATGTTTAGATATGAGTTGATTAATCAAGCGATGCAAGGATGTGTTATAAGCTGAAAAACAGTGTGTGCAAATGGTACTGTATTATTTAATGCTACTGTTAGTCATTTATACTTCCTTTGGAATAATTGTATTAGGCATTCAAAAGCAAATTTAAAATCCAAGAGTTAAACTCCAGTGCATATCTAAAGAAATAAGAGTAAAAATAAATAAAAATGTGTGTTACACCTTTGTTGTCATTGAATATTGTAAAAATATTCATTTGAACAAGAATATTATACTGAGTCCTATTTTTGTATCTTAATTTACATTTTAAATGTTCCATGTCTTGATTTTAAGTACATTCAATTTGCTAGAAAAGTTCATGTCTTGAGGTCATGGGCAAGAAATGGCTGGATTATAGCTACCACCTCCTATCATCACAAGACAAAGGAGAGCTGTTTTCTGCAGCCCATTTAACCCAGAAAAAGTTGAAAACTCAAAAGCAACCTTGGAAGATAGCAAAGTAATACATTTTAAGGCATCTCAGAAACTGCTTGACTTTCATAGGCTGTGAAAGTCCTTCTGTGTCCTTGACAAAGTTACCTGTGTATGTTCCAGAAGCAGATTCATTGGCTAGTAATCCAGAGAATGTGTGCCCTTGCTGATGAACCTTTCCACCCCTAAGTAAGCTGACTTTATTTCCCTGCAGACTCCTAGGGAAAGCTCCCTGCAGCCCACAATCTTTCCACAGGTGAAGAGCATTAGCAATACACCAAGGTGAACTTCCCAAAGTCAGGGAAGCAGAAAGCCAACAAAAAGAGTGATGCTGTTGTTGGGAAAGCACGTGACTGGAGAACATTGTGTCCTTGTTGGATGTTCTCCATAACACAACCAGAAAACACTCTCAGGGAGCCAGCAAGCCTCCAAGGCAAGAGTTTCCATCTCCCTCCTGTGAAAGTCATTCAGGTAAGTTTCGCTACAGGTCGTGGAGCAAATGCTTAGATGGTTCAGTCTTGCCAAACCTGGTGATCTCTTTGATGAGTCAAGGCTTTGAACAACACAAAGAATATCTGTGTTCTGGGTGAAATATGAAGTATCTATCAAGGACTCTTGCATTGAGAGCTCAGTGTCTAAGGCAGCAACACTGACAGACGTGGCTTTTGGAAAGTGATTGGATCACTCAGGATTAATCTGTTGATGAGTTTATAGTAGAATGGGCTAATGAGTAGTAGGAGATGGAGTCTAGTTAAAGGACATAGGTCATGGATAATGACCTTGGCGGTATCTTGTCACCATCCCTTAGTTCTCTAGATCTTCCTGCCTTCTCTGCTTCATAGCTGCTGGGAGTTAACAAGTTTTACTCCGCATGCACCAATATAATGTTCTGTCTCACCTACAGCCCACAGCAATGGAACCACCTGACCATGGAGTAAAACCTCTGAAATGTGAGGCAAAATGAACCTTTCTTCTTCCACATTATTTTCCTTGAGTATTTGGTCCTAGTGAGAAAAACGAATATAGTGTTCCAAGCCTGGTCAGCTCTTCACGTGGTCACTGCAATCCTTGATGGTCCCGTTGAGTATTGGGTTTCCTCCAGTAAAGCTAGAGTATCACGACTGACAGCAAAATTTTGAAAAGGGATGAGCTGATTCCAAGTCCAATCTGATATAGCACTTTACCTTTGGCAGCGAGAATGTACAAACATACTAAACACATAGAAGAGCTCCAGTGATAAGGATTCAAATTCCATAACCTTCCTGAGATTTCCATCAAGTTCACTTTTTCCTTTTGGTGACCACGAAGACTCAGTTTTTATTTTTTTATTTCTTAATTTTTATTTCTCAAATCATTTTCTCTTTAAACTCTATTCAACTTTATTTTAGTTGCTGCTGACAAGGAAAGCTGTTCAGGATTTTTAATTAAAAATCCTTGTACGTTAAAAATAAGCTCTCTTCTTTGAAAAAGTAAAACAAGACAGAAAATGAACAGATGAAAAAAACTAATTACTTTGGCCTTGCCTTATAAAATCAAGTGTCCACCTTTCTAAACCTCATCAAAAAGGAAAAAAAGAAAGAAAAGAAAATGATTATATAGTCAATCATGCTTTTGAAGCTCTGTTTAACATTATGGTCCTTTCTTGGAAATTCCTAGTCTGTGTTAACAAATTAAGAGCTCTAAAAACACCAGCATGATAACACTGTAACACCACAGAGAGATAAGCAACAAATCTTCAAAACATACAGTTCTGAAGTGGTTGTTTCATCGCATTATTTAATATATAAATAGCTATGAAACAGGCAATGAAATTATTCGACTGGTGAAGTAATGTGCTCAGGACAGATAATTGCTCAAAATCTTCTAATCAAACAAGAGAATTGATGGGACTTTTCAGAATTAATCTGCCCAGAATCTTAACACTATTTTAAAATATTAGCTATGCTTCTCTTAGGCAATGAGCAAGCAGGTAATATTGTCAAGATTTTTATAGGAGTGAGAATTTTCTTGCATTCTTTTAGAATCAGTGTTTACTAAAAACAGCTGTTTCATCACTTTAGCATCATTTCTTATGCATAATTTAGGACACAGGGAAGTTGGCTAACTTCTGAACTACTAAAACAATGTATTTTTATTCTCGTCTATAATTTGGATTTCCCTGAGCTGCTCTGCCATGATAGCCAAACAGGATGAGGACGGATTCTCTCTGGAAAGAAGGCCGAGGATTTCCATGAAAGCAAAGGGAAGATGTAGAAAGCTCACTTCTGCCTGGGCTTTCTGCCTCCCAGCCACCACACTTGGCCTTGGTAACTACAGAAGGATAAGCAGGAGGGAGGAGAGTTTTATGGCAGCGCTAAGATGGGAGGAGCTTGCATCAGAGACCTCGGGGTCCCTGGAAAGAGATCCTTTGCGGGGTGCTCTGCAGGGACACACGGGCTCAGCAGTGGACAACTGGCCGCACTTGAGCCCCTTCTCTTGTGTGTTACGAAGATCCGTGGATTATCCAAGGGACCCCAGGGTCACACACGGCCTAGAGTGTGAGCTGGTCAGGACTGCTGTAGTGGATGTAAAGGACTCTGCAGTCAGAGATTCTCACACTACCCAGGGAGGGACTCAGTTAAAAACAAACAAACAGACAGACAAACAAACAAACAATCTCATTTGGATCTGAATCTTTCTGCTGTGAGCATGAGGGACAAAAAAGCCCAATTCTGAAAACTGAGCAAGCCAGAACCAACCGCCTGCAACACCAGCGTCAGATGCAGGGGGCGCCCGAGAGCAGGCGTGGTCAGGGCACCCTGTGAGAAAAGGGAGGGTTCAGGGAAAACATAGCGCGCTGCAAATGCAGGACTGCGCCCCCCCCCCCCATCTTTCCCACAACCATGAGGTGTCATCTCACGTGTGACAGCTTTTAATGCCCCAAAGCCACGTTGGGCAGCAGCAGAGGACAGAAGCAAATCTGGAATCTGAATACTGAGAAAAATGACTGAGTTACCTAAGGCGGATATTTGTCCTGTCTAGACCCGCTTAGATTAGCAAGGCGCATTAATCTGGTGTTTCTCTCCGTGCCTGTCATCCCCTGCTATGCAGCAGATACTGTTTATTAGGAGGTTCAAGGAACTTTGGGAAATAAACTATATTTTCTTTGCCCATTTAAAGTGTGCGCATTCATCAGTTCACTGCACACAGAGATGTCCAAATCGCTGAAATGGGATGCGAAGCCATCGGCCTACAAATCCGATTCACATGACGAAACTGAAAGAGCCGTGTAGCTGGAAACTTTTCCCGCTAAACTGTGCAGGGCTTTAGTCAAGGAAAAGGATGCTGCGGCCTTGAGACAGGTTTAGACTCAACCTGGGCCCCCAGGATGAGCCGCCCAGCCTCTGTAGGATTCCACTTCCTGTCCTGAAATTCTCCTGACTGGGCACAGGCAGATGGCCATGAGTTTTCAGAATTCGTGGACATTATATAAAATTCTCGGCCCCTGGAGAGCCCCCAAAAGAAACCTAGAAACTCAAAGCTCACAGTTGTTTTCCTAATGTCAAGGACTGTAAGATTCCCCCAGGTGCTTAAACTGGCTAATTACCTCTACCTTCCGTGGGCAGGAGTTTTCATTCTGGGGAAAAAATTGCATTTCCTTTATCCTTAAAATAACTTTTAATTCACCAGCCCAAAGCAGGTACCTTTGATCTCTAAATGATTTGGGAGGGGTGGCTCTGTTCTTTTTATGCCCTCATACTGTAAAAGAAATAGGGCCTTAAAACCACAGAAAGACCAAAGAGTCATGTCAAAGTATTTGTGAGACATTGTATGCATGCACACGCGCGCGCACACACACACACACACACACACACTTTATGTATCATCCGTCCCAGCTTGAACTTTAAGCAGGGTTTTTCACTGGCAAATAGAAGTTAGGAAGTTTTGGAGTTTCAAAATGCCCAGGTGCGCTTAAGATTACTTCACATTTATCTTTTATAGGAAGCAACACATTGATGTTCTCCGGGAGCCCTGATGCTGGTAGAAAATTGAGGGCATGGAGTAAGACTGTGAAAATAGAAGGAGAGGAGCTTACCCTTCAGTGCTGCTAGAAAAAAGTATGAAATGTACAAATTCAGACTTTGGACTGAAAAAATATTCTCAAAGCTAATGCTGTCTGGAAGGAGCTACATCCTTCTTTTCCCCCAAGCCTGCTTTTGCCATCCTCCTAAAAACAGCTTCATTCATTTCCCTTTCCTTTTCCTAACTACGTGTCATTTCTTTTAGTCAATCAACACTATTTAATTGCCTGTCATTTTCTAAAGTTTCCAGGGAAAAGATGGATTGGGAATTGACCAATTTTTACGGAAAATATTTTCAATATTATTTGGCCCCAGAAAAAAAGAAGTTTAGGTAAGAAATGGCATTTTCCTCCTCTTGGCTAATATACAATTTTGAATGGACACTATGCAGGAAATTTTTTATCGCAAGTTATGCTGTAGGAAAACAAGAAAGGGGACATAGAATGCTCTCTTATGGAGACTGAACTTCTGAAGCCCAGTTCTTTTTAAATCAGTAATGATCTCTATTCAGTGAACTATGACATCTTTCTGTATCCTTCATAAAGTTGCTATTTTAATGGCGCTTATTATTGTATTTTTATAACTAAACAAAGATGATCATTTTCCTTTATAGGTTGATATTTCAGTGAACATACATTTTATTGGAATTGATTCCTCATAGCTATTTCATGATTATCACCTTTTTAAAACTCATAAGCCAGAAAGAAAATACTAATTGACCTAATTTTAACCACAATAAGTTATTCAATTGTATTCATAAAACTGTTGTGTAAAGTTAGACGACCAGCATTACCAGCCATCTATTTTATTTGGCACTTAATAACCATGGCCCCTGGAAATCTCACACGATTTTCTGGAATGGTGGGTGCAAAACTCCCGAGGGATAATCAAATATAGTTCCACGTAACTATACTAATTTTCATCTGCTTCTTAATAGAGTGCAAACTCACAGTTGTTTGAAATAGCATAACAGTGGGGTATCTCACTAATTATAATCAAGTAATGATTTTCAGCCCAGGGAGTTAGCTAAGGAACATTCACACCACAGGTTTCAGGACTCTCCTAGGCTTTCCTCTCTGTTGCTCCTGGCTTTCGGGCATATCTCCTCGTAGAATGCCTGCTTGCCCCTGGACCACCCATCCACATTCAAACCCAAAACTCAAGCAACAAGAAAACTTGGTGCATTAAGTCCACTTGAAAATACCTAGAAAATGACAGCCACCGTTACTTCAAAACGTCTTTACATGAATATTCTCATATGTTATTACAAATGCTCTTTATGTGTCTTTTGTAACCAACTGGTTACTTGTTTTTCTAATCTATGAACTAAAAGTATAGTTTCATATAAAGGATCATAAAGTGATTTTGAAGCAAACAGTTTAGCTTATGGAATGGTCCTCCTAACCTCATTTACTAAGAGATTTTCCCCATTTTTTTTCTTTCTTTCTTTCTTTCTTTCTTTCTTTCTTTCTTTCTTTCTTTCTTTCTTTCTTTCTTTCTTTCTTTCTTTCTTTCTTTCTTTCTTTCTTTCTTTTTCTTTCCATCAGTCAGACAATGCACTTGTTCTGGGAAAAATAAATCCAATTTTTGAATGCATTACTTGCTTTGCTATTTAGTCTTATCATCACTTTTGAATTGATAGAAAAGTGTGACAATCCTAGTGTTGACTAATGAGCCTGAGATATTGAGGTTAACCATTCCCTAGATATATAGTCTGATAATTTAATTTGAGTCTCAGCTAAGATCCCAAGTGAAGCCCTATATATTAAGTTTAGTCCACAGCAGACATAACAGGAAGTTAAATCTTTAAATGCTCCAAAGCACCTGATCTACTTACTATCCACATTAGTCCAGACTACTGCTCTCCACTGATGAGAGAAATAGAAACCTATTGCTTTGTCCTGCCCTCCCCAGTCAGCAGCAGGCAGTAGTGTGTGGACTTTCAGCATTGGGGTTTGGAAACAGAGCCTGGATTACATCTCAGTTTATCCTCCTTCTAGTCACCTGATCTTGAAGAATTATCCATCATATAAGAATCATGCCCTGTCTATAAACTAGGAAAATTAATAGAATGATCCTCAAAGAGTTATGATGAGGTTTATATAAGATATATGTATAAAAGTCTTCAATCAGAATCTTGCAAGTAGTAAATGATCAGTAAGTACTTGCTGTCTTTTATTACCATGGTTACATTATCCTTCAAGCTAAAATGAAGTCATATGTATGGATTCATAGTGTGTCAAGTCCTTTGTTCTCCAACACTAGAGCCACCTTCTGTACACCCAGCATTTGCACAAGCAAACAACTTTATTTAAAGTCCTCTTATTTGCTATGGAAAGATACAAAAGCTAGCCTCAGATATCGTTCACATAAGGTAGTAGAATATAAACCAAATGGCAGTAATTGTTGTGAACTGACATACTATGGAACAGTCATATCAAAGTGGGGCTTTTGGACTCCAGAATCAGCCCTCCTGGGAAATTCTTAGAAATGCAGATCTCAGGTCCCACCCTGTACATATGAGTCGGAGATTATGAGGTTGGGTACAGCAGTCGATGGTACCAAGACCTCCTGGTGATTCCGATACCCAAGAAAGACACCAAGCATGGCTTTTATTGCCATGGTTAATGGTAACAACAATTAACCATGGTAATAAACAGGAGAAAACACTCCCATGAAGGAGAATGAGAAGGACATGAAGGGGGAGCATCTGACATGCCCAGAGAAGGAATAATTTAGACATGCAGATATGTGGGTGAGAACAAGAAGCAAGGCAAGTTATTCATATCTGAAATATCTACCGGTTCATTTTGGCTTGGACACCGCTTATATGAAGTAAAATGTTGAAGGGAGTGGTAAAAGTTTATGTTGAGATTGAATGGTAGAACTAGCTATTACCTTATGGAGGTTCATCTTGTACCTCTCGTCTTGCACTTCTACAAAAAGAAAAACCTTTATGCAAAGGGGACTTATGGCCATATTAATTTAACAACAATGGGTAGATCAAAACAATGAATGGTATATAATGTATGGATTACAATGATGGCTAAAGAAGGTTTGAAGACAGTGTGAAATTTCTTGCAATAATTTGTAAATTTTTAAGAAATTTATTTTATTGGTAAATTTTATACATTACATTATGATCACATTGAGCATTGATGGTTTGTACCAGTACATGACACATCTAATTTGTAAATTTTCGTAACACTTGGACTCTAGTACATCTGCATTCAGGCTCTCAGGACACCTGAAATCTTTCAAACTATATCAAATGACTTCCATTCTATAATAATGTTATTGGCATTATGATAAGTCAGGCAAGGGTTAAATGCTTTGCATGCTAATGTCTTATGTAATTTTTACAGCCATCCCACATCACCAGGTAGTCCTTATTCACATCTTTATATTACAGGTGAGGAAACTGAAGCTGGGCAAGGTTAATACACATGGGGCAAGTCTCACAGCTGGTATACATGGAATCTGAATTTGAACTTAGCTTGTCTGACCCTAGAAGCCATCCATACTCATAGCCAGTATGCTATATTAAATGCAGCCATATCTAGTAGAAAGCACAATTTAATCTTTTAAAGTATAAAGATAAATAGACTCGTCCATTATCAAAAATATTAGTAAGAATACCTTAAAGGATGCCTGGAATCTAGAAGAGGACCTAGGCTGAAAGAGTAAGAGCATAAGGTCTGGAGACAGGAGGTGGAACTGAGTTTCATTTCCAACAAATCCTGAGCTCTACAATTATGCACAAAGTCCTTAAGACCTCTTGAAGCCTCAGTGAAAAGGTCATTGTTATAATAAAAAACTGTCTCTAGGAAAAATAAGTGCTGGATATCCACGCTTCAACATAAACTCACTTAAAATCATACAGTTACACTCAAGCAATGAGGAAAAGAATGCAGGTTTTGCCTCCGCTCACTGACTCTGGAACCTTCCAGAACTTGGTTTTTATTATGACGGTGCAGTTAGTAATCTCTAGTAAACTATGACAGATGCACACTGTGTCCTGTGTGTGAGAGAAGTTGGACATCACCTTCTCCCTGGTCTCAGCAGAGCGAGATGTTTTCATTGATTAAAATGGGTTAGCAGCAGATGAGAAAGCTTTTAATAAGCTGATTTAAATTCTATTGATTTTAAAATAAAACCTATGTTAATTTTAATTATTCATTATGTGCTTGTACTAGCATTTTAATAGAATAAATGAAAATAAAAAGAATTTTGCCTAATGGACTTTCATTTCCTCAGGTCTGTTCAAATTAGATCAGAAGATAAATGGCTGTTAGGCCTATCTGGTCCTGAAGTTTCCTTTGGTGGCTTCCAGCCCAGTCGATATTACTTCATACCACCAACCTCTCGTGATTATAAACAAATATCAACCTCTGTTCTAATCTTAACACTGTAGGAGCTAGAAAGGGCTATATGAGAACCAGCCTAATTAAACATTTATAATACTCCATCCTACATCTTTTAAATGTGGTAATTATTTTTTACTCTCTGAGAATAATAACTATTATTTCCAGTCTCATATATGTTTGTGGATAGTTTAGTGTTCCCTTTTCCCTACTTTTCAGATTTAAATAGTAAGACAAGCAGTTAAGCAAATAAAAAGTAACAGCTTGCTGTGGAGGCAGAAAGCAGCTAATGTCCAAAGTGAAGCCAGCTGGATCAACAACGCTTTATACAGGTTTTAAAGCTAGAATGAAGCAGCCCTTGACCTCCAACTTCCCTCTGCTCTCATTTCCGTGACCTGGAGATGATCGTTCATTTGTCCCAACCCTCAGTTTCCTTTATACCAAGGGGAGATGACAGCATTTTGAAAACTAAATGAGATGTCTATGTATAGCTCTCAGTCCTTTCTGTAAAGCAGAATCAACATGCAATAGTTTTCATCATAAATAATGAATTTATTTCATTTTATTTCTCTAGCATACCCAATAAAGTGATCTGCATACAAAGTGCTCAGTAAGATCTTACTAAGTAAATTAAAATCCAATGTAAATTATAACTGTCATGGCAAGGATGCAAATAATTTCCATGTCTAATAAATGCTTTCTAAAAACCTATACTCCCTTGTCACCCATGTCCAGTAGTATAACTTACAGGAGAGACAAAGAACAGAACCGATTAGTAGGAAAGGTGTGGATTCTCTGTGGACGACATAGAAGCTTTGAGTCTTCCCCGCAGTGGTGAAGCAAACACACCACCCACCACTTCAGTCACAAGGAGAGCAAAAGCCCTTGTGCACTTCACATTTGGCACTCACGTGGTAAGTGTATGTATAACATGAAAAGAAACTACCAGGCTGTTTTCCAAAACTGAAGTAGTCTGACATTCCCTTCAGCAACATATGCAAGTTTCACTTGGGTCAACATATGGCACACACACACAGGATGATCAAACTTTTAATATTCACCATCCTAACAGGTGCATTATGCCCTCTCCTGTAGTTATAACTTGCATTTTCCTAACAAATAATAATGTCTATCACCATTTCATGTGTTTGCTTTTGTGTTATCTGCATACCTTCTTTGGTGAAGAATCTGTTCAAATCTTCTGGCCATTTTTTAATCAAGTTGTTAATTTTCTTATTATTGAGTGTTCAGAGTCCTCATATTTTGGGTAATAGTAGGTACCTATCAAAACTTATATTTCAATATATGGCTTTATATTTTCTCCAAAAATATCTTTTCACAAAGCAAAAGATGCTAATTGTGATGGAGTCTAATTTACTAATTTTCTCTTGTGTGCTTTATACTTCTGTTTCCTAACTAACAAATTGTTATTGGTAGCTGAAAAGATCAAAGTTGAGACACATGTTTGGCTCCACTGCACCTGGAAGGAGCTAAAGTGCCATTTAATTTCTCATGCATGTCTTTGCATAAAGCATAGTAAAAACCCGTGTTTCTCCCCAAATAAGATTGTTGAGAATGGTTCCAGACAATCCTATTATTCAAAGCAGCTGAAATGTGGCTGCTGATATAATAGTATGACTTGCTTTAGAGCAGAAGCTGTGATTCGCCGCTGCACTGTGATAAGCCCGGGATGAGGACTGAGCCAGATGCGTCGATCTCCGAACTCTTACAGTCATATTATGTATCATGAAAGTTTTCCTTCCTGGCATTTTCTGTTGCGATGATCTGAGGAAGTATTGGGAGTACTTTCCCAACTAGAAATTTCCTTGCTTTTCATCAGCTTGGTCACATCTGCAGAGTCTTTATTTCTGTTCTTACGAGGGTTCCTGAGTAGTACGCTGTGCGGCACACTGCTTCAATGAGTCAAATCACTGAAGAAGCCAAGCAGGATGTGCAGCCAGGTGGATGGCATCCGGCCAAACTGAAGCAATCTTGAGTACCCTTTCCGGGGTGCCAGTTCATACATGCCTGCCTCATCTTTGAGGGAGGGGCTAATGCAGACTTCTGGAGAAACTTAACCTTCTTTCTGTAATAGGCGTGACCTAGAAAAATCATCCAAATTTATCCCATCAGAGAAGAACTAAAAGTGTAGCTAGCTTTAAGAATGATATAGTGCCGGGCGTGGTGGCTCGAGCCTGTAATCCCAGCACTCGGGAGGCAGAGACAGTAGGATTGCTGAGTTCGAGGCTTGCCTGGGCTACATAGTGAGCTCAGGGCCGGCCTGAACTACAAAGTGAGACCCTGTCTCCAAAAAAAAAAAAAAAAAGAATGATATAGTTACACAATCGCACTACCAAGTTTACATAGCGGGAGAGCATAGCGCGGTGACTGAGCAGCACATCTGAAGTCAGGTGGCCCAAGGTTCAGCTCCAGTTAGGCGACCAACTATGTGACCTTGGTCTCTGAAGTGACAAGAAGGAATTACTCTGTGAGAATTGTTCTGACAGTTATAGGAAGTGCTGCACTGCTAGTGTTATTACTACCATGAGCACAATCTCTGCTGGAGTATTAGAACCCTGTTTCTTCAGGTTTCAGTGACTTTCTTCCACTTTCTTCCACTTCCCAAAGGCCGATTCTAACTTCTGTTTATGTAAATAGTCCAATCAGTTTTGTTAAACTTCCCTTTGCGTGAACCTGAAGAAATGTACTCGCCACTCGTCCTGTGTCAGCCTTGCTGTGGTTGAACTCTTCCCAAACCTGAATCTGGCATCTCTAGGGTCTTTACCTGTTCTACAGCTCCCTGCCCCAGCAGCCAAGATGTCCCACAACCTGCTGCTGCATTCTGACCACTGGCCTCCACCTTCTTCTTAAGGAACCTTGTTCTTCAGGACCCACAGGAAAAGGTCTCTGCTTCTTTAATATCACCCTTTGAAACAGTCTGTCTGGTAGTTCGTATTTTCCCATAGCCCAGAAGTAAATCTTGGTCTTTCAGAGCAATGACTGTCTTGTGTATTAACTTCACACAATATCCAGTGTGTGATCCAGGAGTAGTAGTGTGTGTGTGTGTGTGTGTGTGTGTGTGTGTGAGAGAGAGAGAGAGAGAGAGAGAGAGAGAGAGAGAGAGAGAGAGAGAGAGAGAGAGAGCTCACCCACAACAATGATGGGCTGGTCATTTACCTCTTTGCTCTCTGATAAGACCCCTCCCGTGCCTCTCTCCAACCTGAGCCTGGCATATTCTGTGATGCGGGCCCCTCTATGAGTTTATTTGCTGCTGGGTTTGGGCAGTAGGAGACACTTGCAGAAGACACATTTGTAAGGAGATGGAAAACGAGAATGACTTTTCTCCCTGCACACCTCAGTCACCCACATGGCGAGTGCCGTCTCTTTGTTGCACTGGCCCACACCGGGCACATCCTCTTGTTCAGTCCCAACCACTTCTGGGCTAGTATGGGATGGAGCCTCAGCTCCAGGGCATGAGTGACTCTACTTTGACCCTTGTCCTCCAGGTTAGAGAAAGCAGTACCCTCCAGGCCTGGGTCATCTTGCCTTCCCCTATTTGTTATCTGGCTCTTGTAATACCAGTGTAGCTACTGGTCCATATCATCTCACCCTTCTTTACTAATAGTAATGCTGAAAGCTGGTTGAGGACATACAATAAACTTTGACTATCTTTTATTTCCAGTAAAATCTCTGCCCTCCTGAAATGCATGCTACAGGTAGAAGAGATTTCAGATTCCTCCATATTCAAAAAGAATATTAATCTCAATATTTCTACACCAGTCATTACCTCATCCTTGCCTTTCCGGGTCCTGTAGACCATTTGGTACAAGTATCACCGAGCTCAGATGTGGAAAAGCAGATCTCAAGCTGAGTTTAGCAGTAGTAGTAGCAAAATTACTGCATCGGATAATTTCAAAACTTATAATAGTTGGCATGTAGATTTAGAGGCAAGCCTTAAGGCTATTTTACATACACAAATCCCGTATTACCCCAATGAAGATTTTGATGTTCGTAGGAGGTCTGAATTTAAAATAAGTGGTAGTGTTTTAAAAGGAATTTAAACACAAAAATTGTTCTGAAAACCTTGGATAACAATTCAGAGAAGCATGAATCCTTGTCTTTTCTGTTTCTTTTTTTTTCTTTAATCTCTATTAGAACAAACTCACTGAAGTAAGAAGGTTCTGATGCCATGAATTTTATATGGTTTACACTTGACACATACTCCTATCTCCAGCCTAATGCCAATTTTAGACAGTTTTTTGTTTTTGTTTTTGTTTTTGTTTTTTTTGTGGTACCGGGGATTGAACTCAGGCTCTTTGTGTGTCTAAGGTTGGTGCAGTACCATTTGAGCTAAATCCCCAGACCTCCCCCTAATGCCAATTTTAATAAAAGGTGCAGTACCTTTCAAATTTAATATACAATCTGTAATATGTTCTTTCTAACACTGTCATTTCTACATTTACTTTGTCCTTGTAACTTTTTAAAGACAAGCATTCATTTAAAAATGTTTATTTTGTGGTGGTTGCTGACCTTCTAGGTAATAAGACCTGTCTCTTTGGTCTCTCGTTTCATTACAAAGCGACACACATGACTTTTTCTTTTTGAAGGTCATGAAATGAATCATTGTTTAGGTCTCTGTCTGTACTCAGTGGTAAAGTACGCATTGTTTTCTCTTAGAAGGAAAATGGAATTCTTTCAACAGGGTGCAAAGATTTCCACATCTAATGCATTTTTACTTAGTGCTAAGTTGAAAACTATATACTTGTAAGTTAAACTTTTTTTTTTGACATAGGGTCTTGCTTTGTAGTCCAGGCTGGCCTTGAGCTCTCTCTGTGGCCCAGGCAAACCTCAAATTCAGCAATCCTCCTGTCTCTGCCTCCTGAGTGCTGGGATTACAGGTGTGAGCCACCACACCTGGCAATGTGGTATGTGGTATTGATTGCTGGTGGGTGTGAGTCACCACGCCCAGCATTGTTGTATGTGGTTACTGGGGATCAAACTCAGAACCTTGTACTTGTGAGGCAGGAGCCAGAACCACTGAGCTAAATCTCTGGCCCAGTAAAACATTTTATATCTCATAGTATATGTGTCCAGATTGTTTTCATATAGAAATCCCATTTTTGTGTGGAGTTAATATCTTTTTAGAGGAAATTGTGGAGTTTTAAATAGTTCTCCAGTAGTTCCAGAACATGAATCACCTCTATTCAAATAAAGTAGATCAGGAGAGAGGTGTTAAGAGATTCTAAAGAATAGAAGATTGAAAGGAGAGGGGAAGAAAAAAAGTTTCTCATAAAAAAAGACAAACCATGAAACAAACAAGTACTATATTTCAAGAATCCTGATTGACAATTCACTTATGGATGGGATTAGTCACACTGAGTCAGGAAGATTGTCAATATTGCCGTTTATTTTTCATTCATAGATGCAATCAATTAAAAGAGGAAATTGAAAAGAATCTTAGTAAATTGATAGGAAAATAAAAGGAAAGTACCCATGACCTTACAAGCTGTGTTTTATAAATCATTGGCTATTTCTACATGGCATTGTGATAAAAGAAACTTTCAGCTTCTAAATACTATGAGTAACAGTAGAGAGTGGAACACAGCTGCAGTTTTATTTCACCAGTGTAAATACTAAAGAGATAATCTTTGTGGAATAGCTTTAAATTCACATGTTAGTGTTTATGCACAGAGAAATACTTGGAAGAGAAGATGCCAAAATGTTCATAGCAGCTTATTGCTGAATTGCAGAGATTTGAGAGATAAATACATATAGTTATATCTACACTTTCTAATTTTGTTGGATTCTTCTTACAATATTTTTATGATAAAAAACAGATTTAAAATATCATGCATTTTGCTTTTCGTTAACAGTTTGAAAATGTGCTAATCATCTTTGTGACTATTTAAATGTAGTATGAGGTAGAGAAAAACAGCTTGAGTTATGAATGGTTTATATATATATTATGCCACATGCAGTCTAAATCTCATGAGAATTTTTAAATTTTGCCTAATGTGTATATATTGGAACATAAACCAGCACATATTTTCTGCAGAATGCATATATTATTAGTGAAGACTTCTGTTCAGATCAGATGTAGGTATCACTTTCAACAAAGCCTGTTTGAAGTCACCATCTCTGTTGCAAAACCAGTCTAATAACCAATATCTATTGGTCCCTTAGGAAGCAACCTAATTTAGCCTGGTGACTGCAAGAAGGTGAGGGATAATGTGTGTGTGTGTGTGTGTGTGTGTGTGTGTGTGTATGTGTCTGTGTATACCTGCATGTTCTAGAAAGCCCTGCATCATCAAATGGTATATTTAAGACAATTTGGAGTACTGTTGTGATTTCGTTTTTCTCTTATAAAAATAATTCATGGTAATTATAGTTGGAAAATTTCTTAATTTCCACAGTAAAAGTTTCTCCAGTATTCGAGTATCACCTCCAGAAATAATTTTTTAAAATATATTTCTTTCCAGGGATCTTTAAAAGCTTCCAAGGTAGGTCCAGTACCACTTGAGCTAACTCCCTGGCCTTAGGGATCTTTAAAAGCAAGATAAAGGAAGAAAGGAAAAATAAAAACAAATCCAGGAAGATAAATACTTACATATAATCTGCATTTAAATGTGCATGATTACTGAGGGAATCTATGAAAAGCTCAAGAAATTTGTAATAAAATCAGAAGTTATACTTCCCGCCGGGCGTGGTGGCTCACGCCTGTAGTCCCAGCACTCGGGAGGCAGAGACAGGAGGATTGCTGAGTTCGAGGCTTGCCTGGGCTACATAGTGAGCTCAGAGCTAGCCTGAACTACAAAGCGAGACCCTGTCTCAAAAAAAAAAAAAAGAAGTTATACTTCCCAATCAAAATTAATTTTTAAAATAAAAACATTTCAATTTCAAAAATTATCTTAAATTTTATAAATCATCTTCAAGTTTTTAAAAAATGAAGATTATTGAGATGGTCTCTACCACAGGGCTACATCCCCAGCCCTCTAATTATCTTTTTAACAATGGAAAGATCTGGAGTGATGACCCATCTGTCACTTCTGCTAGTGATCACAGTTTCCTTCCTTTGTTTCTGATCAATCCATTTGAGCAGTGGCTCTAAATGGGGGAGCAATGACTTCTGAGGAACACGTAGACATCTTTGGAGATATTTTTAATTACCACAACTTGGATCAGAGGCACTATGGGCATAAGTAATATAGATGAGATCATTGGCCACTACAGAATGAAAGTCACTGGCATAAAAGTCAGAACTGACTTACTTTTTTTCCTGTTGAACTTTAAAGATGCTACTCAATTTTCTTCCAGTTTACATATTAATAATTTATTCTGTTTGAATATAGTGTGTCTACTTTAAGTATATGTGTGTGTCTTAATTCTTTATGACTCGACACTTCTTGAATAGGTGATTTTTTCCTGATTTTATGGGGAAAATTATTTATTCATTCTCTGTCCCTTACCTCATAATTTTTTGGACTGAAACTACACATAATATCAAATCAATGTACAATATTACATCATAAAAGGGAAAACAGGTCAAGAGTATATATGAACATTAATGTGTAGAGCTGTTGTTGTCAGTGAGAGGATTCCATCAGTCTAGTCAAAAATTTAGTTGAATGTGGAGGATTTTTTTTGGTTTGGTTTGGTTTGGCTTAGTTTTTGTATGAGATTGAACTCAGGGCACAAGCACTGAACTACAACCCCAGCTTATTTTATTTTATTTATTTTTTATTTTGTTGAGCAATAGTCTTGCTAAATTGCTATTTGGCCCAGGTAAGACTCAAACTTGCAATTCTCCTGCCTTAGGCACCTAGAGTGCTGCAATTATAGGTGTGTGCTACTATGACTGGCTCAGTGGGTTGGGGGTGGGAGTTATAGTTACCACCTATGCCCCATAAGTGTCAATAATCACTTTATGGGATCCCCAGTGTGTTGACTGGGAGAAAAGCTGCTTTAAGGTTTCTCTCAGTATTCGTGATTTACCCGAACCTTCAGCCATCCCTTTGTACCTTTGCCACAGGCTGAGGGATGCACCTTTCCCATCTCTTACATTCCTTCTACGGTAGATAGTTTGTTGCTGTGTTCTAGGTTGACAGAGAAGGGGGCCTGCTGTCCTGAATGAGCCTCAATATTAGGGAAGGCCTGTGAGCTTGAGCCTTGAGGTACGATTGTTTTGATCCTTCTCTCTTCCTCATGGCAAGCAGACTCCCTGTGCATGTGATATGGGAGGGTGTCTTTTAACTTCCCACAGAGGCAGGGGACCTCTCATGGTATTGGTGTAGGTTCAGCCCTTCTTCCTGCTCTTCCACCAGGAGGTACATAAGTTTTTTTCTTTTTTTTTTCCTAGCAGCACTAGTGCTTTACCTGTGCCCTGAATATGACAATGTTTTCTGACCCTGCCTCCTTTCCTACCCCCAATCCTCTTCACAGTTCTGGTGGAAATGGAAATAAAGACTGTGAGGTTGCTGTAACTACATCCGTTCTGAGGTTTCTCTTATGTCTGTCCCATTAGCTGAAACGCACTGTTTAACAATTCATTAACACTTTTGCTAATTCTGTCTTACTCTTATATGGTGGCATTTTCTTTCTACCATCCCTTCCTATAGGTGGTAGACTTCTGTGCCCTGCCTCTTCTCTAGGGTGGAGGGTAGGGCATCAGTCCTCCTTGGATTGAGGCTCGGTTCATCTAGTGTTGGGAACTATTCTACATGATTTGGGGGATGATTAGGGTTGTATAAGGCCTGGTCTTCTTGCCTCCAGGCTGGCTAAGAAATGCTGAAACATATCTCTGTTTTGTCTCTGGGCATAACTGAGGCCTAGATAGTCCTGTGATGCTGTGACACTCAAGGGAGAGATTATACCAGTTGAAGACATCCTGGTTCTTTGAGACCTGAGCAGTAACACACACACACACACACACACACACACACACACACACAACCCTCACCTGGGCAGGGACAGATTTCTTATCAGCTTAACTCATCCCACCTACTGTTGTAAGAATGTTTTTGCTCTTTTACCATCCTAACATCATCTAAATTCCTCATTAGCATAAGACCCTCATGTCATAGGATTGCTGCCACCCTCCAAGTGGTGTGATATTTCCTCTGATGATAAAATCCTCATTAATTTAGGTTTATCACCACCCTCTGAGTCATCTGATACTTCCTATAAACCCAGTGAGTGCTAGCAAACTCAGAGTTCCTTTGTCTTTGCTGTCTAGAGTGGCACTGATCAGGCCCAAGACCCAGCCTTTTCTCTAAGTCTCTTTTCCTGTCATAATTCTCTAATTAACCTTGTGCTGTCCTGGCTCACAGGAGACTACGGCCCACTGCAGAGGTTCTGGTAAGCTCCCCTTTTGTGTTCTCTATAATCTGGGACTTCAGCTCTGTCAGGTTCAAAATATAATGATATTTGGAATTCATCTGGCTTTTTCTCCTGGCTGCTGTAGGAATGATGCCCTTTCCAGCTATGTTCTATGGAATAATCATACCTTTTGCTTTTATTGTAGTCTATTTTCAGTCCTATGTCTTGAGTATTTATTTTTGCTCCAAAATTCCAATTCCCAATGTAGTGCTACTTGGAGCTTTGGACAAGAAATCAAGTCAGAAGGATGAGGCCACAAACTAAGATCAGTTCTCTATACAAAGAAAGGGTACAGTGAAATAGGTAGTGATTCTGCATGATAGGACTCTGGCACTCACCAAAGGATTTGCCTGTGCCTTGACCTGGGGCTTGTAGCCTTCAAGGAGATAATAAATAAATCTAAGTATTTAAGCCAGTCAGTCTATTTTATGTATTTCTGTTTTAGCAAACCAAACTAAGAATATAGTAAAATAATTTTAAAGAATCAAATAACTAAGTCTCAGCTTTTGAATTTAGATGTCTTGCATAGACTTATAGCAATCGTCCTTTTCAATTTATGCTTTCCTTATGTAATATAGCTGGATGGTGGTTGAACACCATCTACCATAGTACTCCTAGCCCTCCTCAAAGACCTGATGACTTCCAGTTCTGCTCACCTTCCCTCTTGACCAGTTATTTGCAACACAAATGTACCTTTCACTTTATGACAGGTTATGACATGATTTCCTTAGCCAATTCCCAGCAGATAAAAATTTAGTTCAATTTACACTCCAAGGTACAAACAAATTTGTACTGCAAGGTACAAACAACCAATGAGGAACAATATCATTGGGTAAGGGAAGGAGTTCTATCCACCAACATAACTGACCATACTTAACACTCCCTTCCCACCAGCACAGGCATCCTCAGCTCCATGACACCCACTGATAATATAATGAATAGCAAAGGAAACAGAACAGCAAGGAGCTGTCACTTGTCAATTAAGTGTGTGGTTTCATTACTGAAACAATAAAGCAGGATTGTCACAGAGGAGCCTGACTGATTTTTTTTATCACTTAAAATGGGAACAATTAATTTGAAATATGTTCCCCTTTGGCTTACCAAGCTGCTGAAGCCTCATGGGAATTTTTAAAACACATTCCTGATAGAAGCTGGTTCATCAGCATGCAGTTGCTACAGTTACGGAGTTGCAGCAACAGCAATCCAAATGGAGATGCCTTGACATTTTTTCATTTAGAAAGACCAGAGGAATGTTGTTTATAAGTGTCTGTCTCCTTTACATTTATAAATATTTAAGGGCAGGAAGATTATTAAAATGATCCAAAACTTTCTCAAGTTTCACTCTAATGCCAACAATATCTCATATGAATTAGGATAAAGCATTCTCTCACACACATAGTTTTTAATTGAAATATTTCATTAAAATTATACACAATTACTTTTTTCTTTTAAAACATTCCTAAAACTGTGGCCTCTTTACTTTTTCAAAGAATTGAATGATATTATTCAATTTTGATTTATTAATGAAAATTATACCCATTTTTTTCTTGTTAAAAACACACATTTCCTGCCAGGCGTGGTGGCTCATGCCTGTCATCCCAGCACTCGGGAGGCAGAGACAGGAGGATTGCTGAGTTCGAAGCTTGCCTGGGCTACATAGTGAGCTCAGAGCCAGCCTGAACTACAAAGCGAGACCCTGTCTCAAAAAACAAAACAAAACAAAACAAAACAAAACAAAACAAAACAAAACAAAACAAAAGAACACATTTCCTTACTTTTCATGACCTTCTGGTTAAGAGCAAAATATATTTGAAATGGTTGAGTGAAAAGTGAAAGAGTTCTGTTGGGTTTTGATTCTTATAATTTATTTCTGCCTTTTAATTAGTTCTTACCTTTTGGCACCATTCTCAAATTAGCACTCATGTCTCGCCAAATTTTTCAAGTTTCAAAGTGAGCATCTGACAAAGAAGAAAGAGTTTGGATTGACACGAGCACTTTCAAAAAGGGGTGATCAAAACAACTTTCTTCTGTATTTCCACAGTATTTCAATCAGACCAGAGTCCTGACTATAAGAAATTAAGCAAAAAAACATGTATGCCATTCAGACTCACATTTGTGAAGGACTTAGTACTATAAAAATCACTGGCAAAGGAGAAAAAGATAAATTAGATATTGTGAGGAAGTGACAATATTGTGTTTTGCCAACAAGGAACAATATTTTTGGACTGTGTATCCTTTGAGACAAATATAGCTATGCCTGCAGAAGCAATTCTAGACAACTATATAAGGTACCATCTTTAATTCTTTCAGTGCTGTAGTGCTGGAAAAATTATAATCAACAAATAACATATTGTCAACATATAATGACAAAATAACATATTTTCTCAACTAACGTGTAGAAAATACCAAATGAAATAATGATGTTTTCTGACATTCAAGAATTTCTAACCTAGTTAAAGCACAGAAAATTAAAAAGATGAAACAAACATTTAAAACAAAATAATGAATATAACTGAGTACTAAATTATATAGCAAAATTTATGAATAACAAAGAAAAGGGCATGAGCAAACACTGCAAATAATGTCATACAAGGTAACTGAATTTAAACTGTCTTTAAAAAATTCATCTATTCACTCATCTGACATTTTTCTACTACAAACTATCTAACCAAGAACTGTGTTAATTTCTGAAGATACAAAGTTGATTTATACCTTGACTCGATGATATGCATAATTGTCCTGGGAAAATTAAATATATATAAGCAGATAATATTAAGATGATATTATGGCTGTAGTAGAAATAGTGGGTGATGTTAAAACACAAAGGCCATGGCAAACCTTTCTAAATCAGACAATGTCTGAACTACATTTTAAAGGATAAATAATTATTTTCCAGGCATATGTTGGTTGGACCAGGGAGCTTTATTAGGCCAAAGATGTAGAATTAATAGGTCAGAGCAGGACCGATGGAGGAGATAATGGGATAGCATTTCAAATGAAGGCAATATGATAAAGTCACACTGAGAAATGAACATGGCATTTCGGAGACCTACCAGCCAGAAGAGTAGAATTTCTAGTAATAAAAGGGAGAGATTAGTTGTGTAAAGCACAATCTATATTTTCTAAGTAATAGAAACAAAGAAGGGGTTTTGATATTTGCAACTATTAGAGGAGCACCTCAGGAGGGTTAAGTTCTGGTACAGAATCTGATACATTTACTGAAGAGTATTAATCTAAGGAGAAGGTGAATAGAAATAATTAAAATACATTATGTGTATGTACCCGTTCACCATGATGAATGCAGTCATTTATTTACTGCAAATTTTTATGAAATAAAATAAAAAGAATATGAAGGCAGCAGGTGAAAGAATGATTTAAATCTCAGGATACCATTGTTAATCTGATGAGCTAGGAAGTCATATCTGCAGGCCATGTGTGATGGGAAAGTGGTGTGGAGATGTCTGTTCATGAGAAACAGAATTTTACTCTGATTAGTTCAAGTGAAAAGAGTCTTTGTGGCAAAATAGTAACTGGAAGTGCACAAGCACCTCAGGACTAGGAAGCCAGCCAGGGAGGGTCCTCCTCCACCTCTCGGGAAGCCCCTGAAGCCTTAGCCCAGTGCCTTTTTCTAGGTGGCTTAATGTTCCTGCTTCTAGTGACAGCCTCAGCTCTACCTGTCACCTACATGTGTGTTCATTAAAGGGGGGAAAAAAAAACTCTTCCAATCCCACATGACCTCTGTTACCTATTTTTAAGAATTTAGATCCATGGCCTGTGTACACTGCCCCACCAGGTTCTGTCAGGTGTGGGCTGGACGCAGCACACTGCTGGCTCTGAGCACCATCCTACTGGGCCAGGTCTGAGGAGTGGAGGGGTCTCCCAAGGGGGAGCTGTGAAGTAATGACTGAGATATCCGCTAGGGCAAGCCTGGGCTGCACAGCAGCAAAGGGAATGGGAAAGAAAGAGGTGATTTGTGAGAGAAATCCCCAAATGATTCAGTGACTGGCTACACATGAGGAAGAAAAGGGGGGAAAGGATACCAAGTTGTTAGAATAGTTGAAGAATTTGAGCGAAAGAGAAGACTTTGAAAGGCCAGAGAATTTAGGAAGGAGATGTGATTGGAACAAAAAGACAATGTGTTCCATTCGGAGGGGCTAAAAAAATTAAGTATGAAACAAGAACATAACATTCACATGGACTGAAGTGGAGGGCTGACAAGGCGAAACTGAATCTGAGGTAACAGATCGTGATGCTATGCATTAGAATTAGCTAGATACGGTGAGATCTAGAGACAGGAAAATGTACACATGAAAACAACTTTTAAAGTAGCAGAGTTAAGAGCCAAGAACTGAGATATTTGGGATGAATGACTACAAGAAGGGAAGATCTGAGGAGCAGAAGTAAACATCTAGCAAGGAAAATAAAGAATGAGTAGACAATGAAGCATAAGAAAATAGGAATAAATTTGTATTATAAAAAAGAAAAGAATGCCGATTCTCTCTCACATTTGCTTTTATTGTTCCAGTTCAAATTAAGAGGAGAAAAGGTAACTGGCTCAGATTTTCCCATTTAAGGTCTCTGTTATTTTTTCTATGAAAATAAAGTCTTTCTAAAACTTTTAAGTGTCATTTCCTTTTAAATCCAGTATTTCCTAAAAGATATATTTCTTTTTTCTAGTAGAAAATTAACTGAATGTAGATAGCTAGAAAAAAAATGGTTTACATTTAAATCAGTCTTCTTTCAATAATCCTTTTCTGTAATAGAAGACTCAACTTATGAACTTTAAGTGCAAAAGAGACCCATTTCAAAATATTAGGAGCTGGCAAAAAGAGGCATTAACAATAGATGTCTATTTTCAGTGGTAAATGTGCTAATGAGAAACTGGCTGTATCTTCCTCTAAGCTAGAAAAAGAGAAGAGAATCCTCAGTTGAAATTTTTCTACTTTTAAAATAAAAAGATTTTTTTAAAAAAGAAATCTTCCTGAGGTAAATTAAAATAGGACCAGATGAAAGTCTGTGCACCTTATAGTTAGTCTTGCTTTGGTATAAAAAGAAGGTACTAACAACAGGAACCCAGCCTCCTGCTAGGCTCTTTTCTTTCAAACAATGTCATTGCCTTTAAAATAAAAAGTAGCAAGTACTTCAGTTGCATGAAATCTCAATACTTCCCTCTGTATAATGGTTGTATTACTTTTTCTAGCAACTACTCTGTACTACTGCTTCAGATTGAACAAAAACCCATAAGAATTTTCCACACTAATTTCAAAAGACTATTTGGCTCTCTTCTGTATTTATTCAAATGACTTTTTCATATGAATTTGAAAAATTGCATTTTCTTTATGATTTTTCTCTTTTCTTTCAGCCCACACCTTTCAAATATATTTTGAATTTGTATGTTGTTGTGGACATACTAGCTACTTTCATAGTTTTCTCAGGCCTAGCAGTGTAATTACCATGCCATAACTATTCCCTCATTCTTTCTAAAATTGAACTTTTGCTCAATAGCAGATACTTTACTAGCTGTCAAGTGTACAGAAAGATCAAATAACCTCCGCCCTCAAAAAGAAAAATCAACAACTTGCAGGAGAAAGGGAAAAATAATTAATAAATATTGTAAGACATAAAAGCACTGACTGAAACAATTGTAGTGTAGAATGGGATTAAAAGTTGGAATCTCGCAGCTCTGGTTAAAGGGGGAATGTTGAAGGGTTTGTAGGGATGGCAAGAGGCATCCTACATCTAGGCAGGCTTCGTGGGAACCTAGTGCTTTTTTTCCTGTTAATCACAGAGAACCGCTGTGATGTTCCTATAGGCCCCACGATAAGCACTGGGGATCTCTCCAGACCAGTGATGGTTGAAATGTGATTCTCAGACCGGCAACACCAACAGCACCTGAGGCTGTTAGGATTGCACATTCTTAGGCTTCATTCCGAACGCATGGAATCAGAAACACAGTCCGGGGTAAGATGCAGAACGTGTGTTTTAACATGTGCTCTAGGTGACTGTGGTTGCATTCAGCACTGAAGCCTAGTGTCAGTCTTTTTGTTCGTGTCCTCTGGATGGCCTTTCAGTCTTATGAAAATTACAAAGAAGTGAAGATACTTGGAGATAAAATCGGGGCTCTCCTTGGGAACACAGGTCAACCATTCACCACTGTGATTTATAGAAAACCACTTAATTTTATACTCAGATTCCTAGGTAGCCACATGTACCTCATGTTTTCACAAAAATCAACAGAAAAAAGCATATTTTTAAAATATGTAATACAGTACCTAGAATGAGTACTTTTCTTGTTTTCTTATTATTTTTCAACATAGTAGTGAGTCACATTAACTATAGAAAAATAATACAAGTGTCCAAAACACATAGAGGGGGACTGAATAATATAGAAATTTCTAAATGGTTTCTTCTATGTCAGTGGACATGAAAATTATCTTCAAGCATTTGAAAAAATAATGCATGTACTCATCCTAAAGTCAGTTTTTATTTATTAATCTAAAGAAACATAAATGGAAAGATGATTTGGACTCAAACCAGTGAGAAGTGTTCTAGCAATGGAAAAGGAGGAATTGGTCAGGGAAGTTACTGCAGTTGTCTGGCAGATGGAAGATACTTTTATGTCAGTGGAATTGAAATTACCTACCACATACCCTGCCAACTAAACATCAATACTCAATTCCCTATGGTTATTACCTTCTAACAGGTGATCCCACATAATTTCTAAAGAGCCCCAAATATTCTTCAGAACAGGTCACAGTGGCTCTCAGCTAAAGATGCTTCTGCACTCCACAAAGAAAATGATTACAGAAAGATTGTCACGTCCATACTGTCTATATGTCATGAATACAAACACATAATTATTTACACACTGAAAATCTTCACAACCCACTTTGTTGTGGCATCATACTAAGCCAGTTCTCCAAGTTTACACAAATATTTTTTATACCCCATCTTCACCAGAGTTCACAGAAGAGGAAGCAAATGTGCAATAGACTAACCTGAATGAAGTGTATTTGTTTACCTGCTTTACATTTAGAAACTGCAAACACATGTATCATTTTAAAATAATGTTACCTACTACTGATCTTTTGCATAATAGAATATTTGTTCTTTGTTAAAATGAGGTAAATGCATTTTTTTCATTCTGAAAAAGGTCTTGGATCTATAAAAAGGGAAACAAGATTAAATTTCAATGCTCAAAGAACGACATCAAAGCAATTAAGAAAGAGTGAGTTAAATATAGCTTTCCCCTGACAGAGAAGCTGCCCTTAGTAGGATACATTGCTATATTCTGTAACCAAATACACTGCCCCAGTTTACTTTAATTCTCTCTAAATCTCCACATCCTCTAGAGTGGTATCCTTGAGAAGCCAAGTGCCATGGTCATTTAAATCAATGATAATCGAAAAGGAAAAATGAGACACACCAGGTGCAAGAGATAAACAGATTTACACACCAGGTTTAAACAATAAGCAACCACTGCCTTAAAGCACAGGAGCAGAACATCCAGGCCAGTAGTGTGTCAGGAAATATTGTAAGGTACCTTGGATCCCAAAGATCCAAGGACAGCTCTTCTAAGATCTCCCTCCTCTACTAACACCCCACATGCCCCAAAAGTTAAGTAACAGCATTGAGCTTACCACAAAGCTATTTGCAAAATTATGTGACTTACTGTTACCCATTTTTATATCCCCCAGTACCTGGATAACATTGGTGAATGAATTTTAAACAAATAAGTAGATTAATTACTTTCTGAGAATTGAGCATTCTCCCTTGGAGACATTGCTTCTCCATGGAGTCTCTCTGCTTTAAAATAACCACCAGGGATTGCTATTTTATACTTTTTAAGCTTACAGTGTCTACCGTGAGTTCTTTCTTTTTAAAGTATAACACAATGATGCAAGTTTCTTTTTCTGAAGGCCATAAAAATATATGCCATCTCACTTGTTCTTCCTAAAAGAGATTGGTATTCATCTCCCACTGAGAAGTGACACCCCTGTCCCTTTTTTGGAACCTGAACACATTTTTGTGACTGCCTTGACTACTGTAGTATGGTAGAAAAGGCGCTAAGTCATTAGATCATGCAAATTACCGTCTACACGCATCTTGTTTCCTTGGAACTCTGCCACCCTGTCTGATAAAGCCAAGCAGCCATATGGAGAGGCCACTTGTAGGTATTCTGCCTGTAGCCTAGATGAGGTGCCAGCGAGCCCTCAGCATTATCTGCCACATATGTGAGTGGCGTCAGATGGTTCCAGCCTTCCAGTCACCCTCACTCCTCAACCCGACGCAGCTGCTAAAGCAAGGGATAGAGACAAGCTGCCCCTGCTCAGTCCTGTCCAAACTGCAAACTCATGAAACACAACGCCCCCCAAAACCCACTATTCTTGTTTCCAGCTAGTGAGCTTAGAATGATTTGCCATGAAGCACTCGATAACGGCAATATATATGGAAATAAAACTGTGTAATACAGAATGCAATTATTGCTAAATGAGACCACCTGCGTAATCACCACCTCGCTCAAACATTAGAACATAACTAATGTCCCAGGAACTTGTCCAGATACGTCCCAGTTGTAACCTCTCAAAGTAACAATTATCCTGATTTCTAACATTAGAGAGTAATTTGCACTGTTTTCAAATCTATATGAAAGGAATTGCATGATAGAACTATTTTTCTAGTTTTTCCCCTTGATATTATTTTTATGTAGTGAGTCCATATTGTTTCACATAGTTATGGATCATTGAGTCAATTTCTATTACCCAATTATGTGATATTAAATACTTTTTCTACTGATAGGGTTTTGAGAAAGTAGCAAATAATACAATTACTGGCAATCAAATTGTTGTGCATGTTTTTGTTATACACACTCATTATTTATTTGAAATGTTATATTTAATGGGAATTTAGGAGATATAAAATGTACAAATATTTGGGGTTTTTTACAATATCAAAAAGTAATTACAACAATTTACACTCACAACTGAAGTGTTTAAATACTCCTCCTTAACACTTTAATTTGGACCATTATAGTAGATGATCTTAATGCACATTTTCCTGATATCTAATGAAGTTAGCACTTTTACATTTGTTAGTAATTTGTCTATTTTTAACTTACTTGTCAAATTTGTAATTTCTGACATTTTTATTGGGTAACCTTGTCTTTTTTAATGTTTATAAATGTACACTTTATATTCTAATAGAAATTTTTCAAGTGCTCACTTCCTTCAAAAACTATTACCCAATGTATAATATAGTGTAGTGGTGGACAGCACCACTTAAACAGTCTTTAGTTTCATAGAAAGTCACAAGTAGATAATAGGGTTTAGAACCTAAAATCAAGTAATTTTTTGCAAAATCTTTGATTATGGACCTCTGATAAGGACTGAGAAAATTTTATGATAAAACAGTATAAAATTTCTGGGCACACCAATATGAGAGTTTTGAAGCAAGTCTTCATAAGTACAAAGTTGCTTTCATGAACTTTTGGACCAGGAAAGGAAACTACTATCCTGGGAAGGGAATTGTTTCTCCAGGGGAGCAATGTACTCTTTGAACAGTTTTCAAGAATTTTGAAGCAAGCAATGAAATTATTTATTGGTGTGGAGTCTTATCTTTCTTCTTTGGTGAAAGTTCAGAACAAATGATCAATGGTCTATTTTCAGTACTCAGAATTAAACCAAGTGGATGTATTGTCTCAGTTGTCTGAGTTGTCAAACTCTGTAGACAGACATGTTGCAAACATTGTCATCCCTTTGTTGGTTGACATCAGAGTGACCAGACTAATTTTCTGAAGACTTTCTTACTGTTGGCAGTGAGGAGCTTGTATTGTAGAAATGTTTCTAGTCTAAACAAAGATGGTTAGTCCCCCATCTGCCCTATTTCTCCTAAATGTAACTCTTGTCAGAGTTCTTGAGTGTAGTACATTTTCAATTTGTTCTTAGGGTTAGTTCACTTAGAGTCCTACTAAAAAAAAAAATTATTTTGGCTGGAGGGTTAGCTCACTGGTTCCGGTGCTTGTCTCACAAGTGCAAGGTCCTGAGTTCAATCCCTGGTAACCACATACAATGCTAGTTGTGGAGACTCACGCCCACCAGCAATCAATACCACATACCACAGTGCCGGGCGTGGTGGCTCACGCCTGTAATCCCAGCACTCGGGAGGCAGAGGCAGAAGGATTGCTGCTTGCCTAGGCTACATAGTGAGCTCGGAGCCAGCCTGAACTACAAAGCGAGAGCCTGTCTAAAAAAAAAAAAAAAAAAACTTTCCCCGGAGAACTTTTTTTTTTTTTTTTGAGGTCACTATGTAGCTCAGGCAGGCCTCGAACTCAGCAATCCTCCAGTCTCTGCCTCCCGAGTGCTGGGATTACAGGCGTAAACCACCACACCCGGCGAGAACTTTTTATATATACCTTAACTTTAATAAAAATACAATGAAAAGCTGGGCGTGGTAGCTCATGCCTTAATCCCAGTACTCGGAAGGCACAGGCAGGAGGAATGCTGAGTTCGAGGCTTGCTTGGGCTACATAGTGAGCTCAGGGCCAGCCTAAACTACAAAGCGAGACCCTGTCTCAAAAAAAAGAAAAAAATTTTGAACTTGATGGTTTAAATAAACTTGCCTTGTTTAAAAATCTGAATTAGGGACGGACCGGACCCAGAAGCCCCGGGCCCGCCGTGCCGCGAGCCCAGCGGACCGGGGAACTTGCGGCGGATGGACCGGACCCAGCAGCCCCGGGCCCGCCGTGCCGTGGGCCCAGCGGACCGGGGAGCTTGCGGCGGACGGACCGGACCCAGCAGCCCCGGGCCCGCCGTGCCGTGGGCCCAGCGGACCGGGGAGCTTGCGGCGGACGGACCGGACCGAGCAACTCCGAGCCCACCGTGCCATGCTTCCGGCGAACTGAGTGAGCAGCACGCGGACCTGGCTGCAGGGTGCAGTCCATTTCCAGTGGACTGAAGGCCGCCCAGCAGCACACTGTATCCCGGAGCTGTGCAGTGAGGAGTCAGACATAGAGGTAACTCATAAGCTCAAA
>PVIC010011292.1:0-26173 GCA_004025085.1 Thryonomys swinderianus
CATAGGCGTTTCGTCTGTTTTTGAGGCAAGAAAGTTCAAGGGAATTTAATCAAATATAGAGCTGTCTTTATAAAGGAATTTACCAGAGAACATTCTTTAACCTTTCACATTTTCTACATATCTCTTAGTAAAAGGCATTTTTAAAACATCACTTCATAAGTAAATCCTTCATATGCAAAGGAATTTAGTGTTGGCTTTTCTTTTTAAATTTGAGGTTGAAAGGCTGACTCTCACCAGTCTCTTAGGTATATTTTCCTACCAACTGAGCCTTTATTTATTAATTTGATGCTCAAACTAAAAGTCACTACAAGAGTGGAATCAACTTGATGATATTTAATGTCCAAGGAGACTTTTCACAGTTGATTAACTTAAATAAACCATGTTTTTATACTCACTAGGTTATAAGACATCTAAGAAAATAATTTTTAAAAATTAAAGACAATATTCTAATTCACTTGAAATGTTAGTCTTTCTTTGAACAGTACCTCAGAATCTCCTTGCAAAGCAAAATATGTTTTCACAGAAGGGAAAAAAAAAACTCAAAATGGAATGCTACTGGTTTGGTTCTTTTAAAATGAGAAGGAGGCCATTATAAACCATATCTTAGGCATATTGGAGCTGAACCATTGAACTGTTTTGCATTCACACCCTTCTAATATTTATATGGGAACACAATTTTCCAAACATTTTTAACTCTGCTGACCCATGGACCATATACTGCCTTACACTACTCAGAAGCTGAGATTATATCCAATCCCATTCTTACAACATAGCTTATATTATGCAGGCATCAGTCATTATGGACATGTAGTTTCCATCTGTGGTTTTAAGTTATCAAAATAGCCATTGTTGTATAAAGCTCAGAACACTTTTACAAAATTGTTTCCATCTTTACTGAATTGCAATCATAATTAGCACCAAATAAATGTAATTTCCATTTTTTTCAAGTTGGTTGATTTTAATTCAGGCTGGATGATATTCTAATTTTTGAAGGTGGTGTGGGAATAGTTTTATTTCACTAAAATTACTAACTTTCTTTCCCTGATAGTACTGGGACTAGAACCCGGAGCTACATTCCAAGCCACAATTTTATTATTTTATTTTATTCTATATTATTTTGAGAAAAAAAATCTCACTAAGTCACTAAATTGCACAAGATTGACTCAGTCTAGTAATCTTTCTGTCTAAGTCTCCAAGAATAGTGGAATTAGAGGAGCATGTTACCAGGCTTGGCTTCAACAACATAATTTAGCAAACTCACAGGTCAAATGGAACTGATATCTCTCCACCATTTTAAAATAAATCTTGGGATGTTGGTTTTGGCTTGAAAGAGAACGGTTGTGCACAGTATAGGTGAAAGTGCCATGGAAGCAATATTTTAAGGAATAACCATGACCTACACCTAACAAATGTATGTCGAGGGAGAAAAAAGCAAAAGTTCCCTCAGGAGGGCCCCCTCCATCACAGAAGGTCATGCTCTCGAAGAATCAGAAGTCTTTGCTTTTAATAGATGGTGTACCACCATGCCCTGTCACCAGCATTAGAACCTCTCATATCTGTTAAGCATTCCAGTCATGTGGCCCTTATTTTCACTTAGCTTTTAAACAAATTATCCTCTTACATTCTTCCTGGCTTCCACATGTTTATTGTTGTGAAGGTTGCTTTTGAGTGTTTACTTGATTAGACTGAGGAGTCCAAATTCCTTTTGCTTGCTCCAGCTGCAGGTGTGAGAATTTAGTTCTGACAGGAGCTCTTTCCATTGCCTAACTCCCACCCTACCCTGAGCTGAGCCAATACAAGTGTCACCAATTTGATGCTCCAGGACTGTGAGCCAAGGTAAACTGCTTTGCTTCTGGAGCAGTCTGACTCAGTTATTTTTATGTAATACCTTAAGGCTGATTAAAATGGTATTTGAATGGGCATATCACCCTATAGTTTAGCATTCTATGCTTCCACCTGCCCATGTCTTGTTTTCCTAGGTTAATTATTTCCCACTTGCCAGTTTGTAATTAGGCAGTGTCTTCTCTCAAGTGTTATTTCTAATTTTATTTTATTTTATTTTATTTTATTTTATTTTATTTTATTTTATTTTATTATTTTATTTTATTTTATTTTTCTATTTTATTTTATTTTATTTTATTTTATTTTATTTTATTTGGTACTAGAGATTAAACTTGCCCCTTTGTGGTTCTCAGGAAGGTGTGGTACCACTTGAGCTAAATCGCTGGTCATTTCTGAATTTTTTCAACAGGGTAGGCAGCAGCATTTTTCTTTGAAATGCCCATTGTAAATATTTAATATTTAATATTTAATACATATTTACAATATGTAATTTAATAGTTCACCTAAGTTATCTGTTGAAAATTCTTATTTCATATCGTTCATGAACTTTTGCAAAATTTAAAAGCATTACTAGCTTCCAGCCACTCAAAAGCAGGCCAGTGAGGATTTGTTTAGTATATTGTGGTTTATCCACACATGCTACTGACCCTTCTTTATATGTGAACTACGTTAAAAGTACAAGTGTCAGTACAATAAATTTCAAAACTTCATTTAATTAGGTTTACACATATAGAAGATCTGTGAAGAACAATACTAATTTGTCCATTATTGAGTTCCCCTGAATGTTAATATTTTATATAACCATATTACGTACATTAAACCAACTGAACAGGTACAACATTGTTACTCGACTACAGATTGTATTTTCATGTGCCTTGAGCAGTTTGTCCTTGAATAGTTTTTCTTGTTTTTTTTTTTCTCTTTTTCTCTTCTTCCTTTAAATTTCAGGATATAACCAAATTAAAACATTTCAGTTAGTTATCATCCCTCCTTTGTCTCCTGCAAATTGTGGGTTTTTCCTTTTCTCAGTTGCTCTCTCTTATCACATTCCAATATACTGGTTGAATTTGATATCTTAATTTGAAGCTTTTTTTTCCTTTTTTAAACACACCATTCTCATGATTAGGTTGTATGTGTAAATTCTTGGGAAGAATGCCGCAGAGGTAAAATTCCCTCCCCTCCCCTTCCATGAGAAAGTACTTGTTAATATGCACAACTCCAACTGATGTGAGGCTTCATCACTTCAGTAAGATAGTGTTGACCTCATGCTCTATGAAGTTACTGTCTCCCCCTTTTCACCTTTCCTTATATGAGAAAGAGTCCCTCTGTCCCACTGGCCCACATTCAAGGGAGGGAGAGGGTGGGATTAAGTGTCATTAACAGAAGGGAGATGGAGCAAAGAGTTTGCCAATGTATTAATTTATTTTATTTAGATGTTTCTTCATTAGCCCCCAAACTGGCTCTATGGACTGGTAATAGTGTGGCCCATTTGTTTGTCCTATTGTTTGTATACCTCACACACTAGAAGCTACTAATTAGCTTACAAATTGTTCTATGAGACATTTCTCCTTAGTGTGTCCCTTAGTTTATATGGTAGCAGAGTAAAGCATAGGAGACAAGGAAAAGTAACAATTATAAACATGAAGAAATAAAAACTGTCCTATAGCCAAGAGCAATGGATTTTCAATATCCTATACATTTGACAGATATACATTTGAGTAATTGTCACTTGAAGCAGTTGTCTTATTATTATGAAAAGGTAATACCACAATATCACACAGTTTAAAGGGTCAATAGTAGAACCCCACTGCCCCTGGACTTTAAAGTACCATCTGCATAGCTATGGCACATTACCCAACATTTTCCAAATTGGGTACCTGACTTCTGAAATGGGAAACAGAACAGAAACTGGTTCATAAGATTATTTAAAAGATTAAATATGTTAACTTACATCAAATTATTAAAGAGAGCACTTGTATCTATGAGAGATTGTTATTAGATATGCTCAAACTATGGAATTAGCAATATATATCCTTTAAGTTTTAAATAGTTATAGAAGCATCTTATTAATAAGGCAGGAAAATATTATTTGATTGTTTCTCTAAGAAAACTTCAAAATAAAGACTTTCTCTGCAAATACTAGACCTCAAGTTACAGTCACATGGAATTTCAGTTTAAAACAATGGCGACAAATCAAAACTCCCTCCCTGCATCTTCCTCCACCCTGTGCTTCCTGGGTGCCATAAGTGAGCAGCCTTCCTCTGCCAAGACCCTTCCTGCATGCCACTTGTACTTGGAGCTAGGCCACAGAAGGTCTGAAACCTCTGAAATCTGAGTCAAAATAAGTTTCTCCTCTTTGGAGTTGTGAGTGTTATATATTATGTCCCAGTAATGAGGAAGTGACTGAGCCTGGACTATAAACTGTTTATGAGGACCTTTTTAGCTTAAGAGTGGAGCAGCCACATATTTCCCAGAATACTTATAAAACTTAAGAATTCACAATATTTCTTATTTCAGGGATTAAAAAAGAGGGGAGAGAGAAGTTAAAAAATTTCTTTGGGGTTCACGTAGGCATTTTCTAAGGCCAGACTCTGAATCACATTGTATAAGTCTCTTTTGAGCTTCTGCTAACTCTCCTGTGTAAAGTGAGAAAAAGGACAATCCATGTACCTTATACAGCTGTGTCTTAAAAAGTCATAGGACTGCACTTCACACTTTTCCATTCTTGTCTCCTAAAACATTTCTCAGTCTAGTGGGTCTTCTGTCATGTTTTCCTAAATTATGATATGAATAGCAAATAACATCACATAATTTCCTAATATAAATTTTCCTTTTAATGGTCATATGAAATCTGTCCATCTATATTGGTGCTCAAGATCTTTGATAGTGGGGCTCAGACCTTCAGGTTATTTTCTGTACTTACTATGTCATCATAATTGGTTAGCTATAGGTAGTTTCTACTACACTCTATAATTCTGTACTTCACACACCTATGTAGAGTTCTTATCCTTTAAATATCACTTGAATAAACAAAGATTTTCTTTTCTCCAAGGAGGGGTATCTACCTACTTTGTCAGAGACTAAGCATATGACACTTTGGCCTTGGAAAACTCACCAATAAGTGTCTCGTGATCTGATCATATTGAAAGATAAAATCTTTAATAGTTATTGCACTTGGTATTATCATTCTACCTGATATTGTTATGCCTTTAGCAGGGTTAGAACAAGATTTTATCATATATAAATTATTTAGAAATCACTATTGTTTCAGGCATTCAATAGATATTGGTGGACTTAAAAATGGACAAAGACATGGAAGTAGAACAATCAATATGCAAAAAGATTCACTAATAGTGGAGAGCCATCTAAGATTTAAGAAGTTAGCCTTCAATAAGAAAATGCTGTCATCAAAGTATTTTGAATAAGACATTAAAGTATCATATTTGCTATACCATGATTGTACTGTTAGGTGGTGATTCTGAGACACAAGTTAGAGAATGTTGCAAATATCCTAGAAGGAATAGTTGTAGTTTAGACTATAATGACAATAAGAACCCTTCAGAAGATAATATGGCTAAGAATTGGTAATAGATCATTTGTGTAAGTGAGTGCTTGGTGGCTAGACAGTAGGAATCAGTTTTATACATTCTATAAATAATTCATATTTCTGTTGAGATTTTCCTGAATCAGCATTTCAATGAAAGCAATTGTAGACATTTTCTGAAGCAGTGTATAGATGTTTTTTTGAGATTCTTGGCATCTTATTTTTCTAGCCATTTATTTTTGCTGGTGAGATGTCAGGCAGAAATCTCCAAGGTGCTTTATTTTTCAGATGAATTATAAAAGTAAATACATCTTTGTTTCTTTGCTGCAAGTTTTTTCATTGAATCTATGGCTAAGGTGAATATTTTGCAAAGAAGTTCAATGTGGCTGTGCAGTTTCAGTGCTCAGCAACGGTGGAAATACGGGGTTTACTTTACTTTAATGGTACCTATCTACACGATTCTAAGGTCTCAAGCAATCAATAGAAAACCATGATCATTATTCTAGAAATTGCTCAGTCTCTAAGTCATATCTTCCATTTATGATGTTTTTCACATCTGTCTCTTAATTTTCAATCTGTTGGTCTTTTACTCAAATAGTTTGGTCTTCCTGTTTTGATAATTCCTTGTATATGATTTAGCATCTCAAAAAACTTACTTTTGAATCATACTTTTGTGTTTTTATTGAGCAAAAGATGGCAATCCCTCATGATGACATTATATTTTTCAGGGTATGTTACTTTAACTTAGATCTCTCTAATGCCACCTTACAAATGGGTGTGTACATAAACAATGAAATGACGATACATATGAAAGCAACTATTATGTGCACTACACACAAGAAAGCATAGTAATCCAGGTCTTTTTTACTTCCTTAACCTCTAGTCTCTGTTCTTTGGAAGCTCATGAAAAAGCTTTGTCAGGAGTTCATTATCTGATTCAGTTAAACTTCTCTAGAAGGTACACTATTGTCTTGCACTCCACTTCCTACAATCTCATTAAACAAGGAAGATTAATTCCAAGGAAAGACTGGAGTTGGTACCACCCCCAGAATCCCAAGCTATTGTCAATATGGGGGGGCCTGTACTTTTCCTCCAAATATTGTTTCTTAAAAATTGCTTGCATTCTACTTTCCTCTATGAGGAGATTTAAGTATTCTTATTTCTCAGAATTTGTATTCCTCTTCTACTAATCTGTTTTCATACATATACCCATATATATTTATGTATATTATATACACATACTATATATTTTTTTCTTTCTAATCTGTTTTCATGTATTTCATTTACCAAACCATCATAAGGTGAAATGTTTGTCTCATTCTTACAGTGATACATTGCATAATAAAATATAAAATTAATTTTGTAGAGAAAGATTCAGTTTATACCTGTTTCCTTTAAAATATAAGTTGTCTCCAGGAAAATGAAAACAGCTTAGAGACAATTAACATGGATTTACCTAGTTGTTAGCTCTTCACATGCTCAAAGTTCATCACAAGAACAAAGTGAAAGTGCATTTGTATCTCTCTCTGCATGTACTGTTCTCTGACAGGCACTAAATCTCTTAGAACCTGGCTGTTAGCAAGCCTCCCCCATGCTTCAGGAGTGATGACTTCAGACTTTCATCTTTTCAGTCCACTACATTTAGAGAAAAGATAGTCAAAGAAAAAAGTCAAGACAATAGAAAGACTCCCATTGGTTGGTAAAGATGAAAGCCCACAAGGAAGGGAACCCATTGAATTCCCTCAAATATAAACTGTAGAAAATGTACTGTCATATTGGACTGTATTGCAATGTTTCACAAACTTCATTCTAATCAAGAAAATGCAGCAACAATTTTAGCCGCTAAGCAAAACATCAATAAACAGTGTATAAAATAACTTGTTGCTGCAGCACTGTTTATAGAAAATGAACAAAAATCTACAAGTGAAACATTCATAATTAATACTGTAGAAACATAGAACACCAAATTGTGACAATGCAATTCTGTATACAGAATAGACTGCTGAACAGTAGCACCAGCATGTTTCAAGGTCTAAGAACTGGTCCCCACATGCCAGCTTTTTAAGTGCTTTTTTCATTTCTGGCATGAGAAGGTTGGTTTTGATGTTGTGTTCAATCTGTAGCAAAACCAGAAAAGAAGAAAAAGAACATTTTCTATTTTGAAAACAACATTATATGTACAAAATGAAATGACAAAGTTTATATTGAAATAAAAGTTTTAAACATGTATTGAACAATAATATAAATAAAAATACAAAAGACTAGAAAGAAAATAAAATATACCTTAAAGAATAATTTAGTGTGGTACTAATTATGGAAAAACAGTAAATAAATTTAAGGGACTCTATTAATACAACTCAGAATTGAAAACAAAAACCTGTTTAATATACATTAAATGTGTAATGTATATGACATCATTTTCAATTTTCTTAAAAATAATTTTACATCAGTATGGACATTATCCCCCCAAAATATCTTAAAATAAAATAAAGTCAAGTCTGTGAATAATTTTGAACTATAAGTATTTCAGCTAATTTGAGAAAAAAAATCTCAGTTTACCATAAGTATTTAATATCCTTCTGGTAGTGAATGACATGTAGTGTCAATAAGTAAAACTGTATAATCAATTAATTCTATTATTGTTTTTAGAACTACTTGCCTATTTATTTAAAGTGAACCTGATTTTTTTTTTTTTCTTTTTGAGACAGGGTCTCACTTTCGCTTTGTAGTTCACTCTGGCCCTGAGCTCACTATGTAGCCCAGGCAAGCCTCGAACTCAGCAATCTTCCTGTCTCTGCCTCCCAAGTGCTGGAATTACAGGCATGAGCCACCATGCCCAGCACTGTGGTATGTGTTATTGATTGCTGGTGGGCATGAGTCGCCACGCCCAGTATTGTATGTGGTCACCGGGATCAAACTCAGGACCTTGCGCTTGTGAGGCAGGCACTGGAACCACTGAGCTAAATCTCTGGCCCTGAACCTGATGTCTTATTTCATCCCATACTGCAAAGCACATTCTTTGTAAATAAATGATTGTAATACATATCAGTATACTATATATTAATCAAAGAAAAAATTCAAATTTTGGGAGCAAAGATTTTTATTTGACATAAGAAAGCATATAAAAATCCACAACATAAAAATGATTGACATACATTTTTGGTTGAAAATAATGTACTAATAAAAATATCTCACAGATGAAAAAAAAATGTCATGTAGTAGAAAGCAAAAGGTTAAGTAATTTTGTAAACCAATTAAAAGAAGCTTTCCTAGGTAGAAAAATAAAGTTTATAACAAATGATTATGAAAGACAAATTAGCATAAGAAAATGTATTAACACATTTTATAAATAAAGAAAAGAGGATTTAGAATAACAATAAGATACTGTCAAAAGTTTGTATCTAGCTGCCTCCCAAGGACAGCATGATTTCATACTGATTGGTGGGGCTGTTGGAAGATGACTGGGTTATAGAGGCTCATAAATGACTTGCTGTAGGCCGTGGCGTCCAGAGGAAGAGGCAAGGCAATGCTAGCTTGGCCTCCAGGAGTTTATATCCCTTCCTAGCACTTCTGTCGACTCTTGTTGCTTCCTGTCCTGTCCCTTGAGCAGCTCTCTCCACCATGGGTCTTTGCCATGTGATCATGCTTAGGAGCCAGTGGTTTGTGGGCAGAAATGTGAACCAAAATAAATCTTTTCTCCTTTAAGTCATGTGTGTTGGGGACTATGTCTAAAGAATGAGAGAAAAGATCGAAACGTATATAGATTATGATCACCACATAAGGTGAATGTTTAAATTTTAAAGATCTTGTTATAGTAAAAGACATATTTCCACTAATCCTTGTCAATAATATGTCCCTCACTAGCAACATACTTATCATTCTCATTACTCCTCTTTTGTGAGTGTCTTTAGTAACTATCCTAATGTTCTCAATGCATTGAATCAACTCAAAACATTTATCTTTTGTGATTATTTTGACTTTAAAACAGAGACACAAGTAACATGGTGCCAGATCGTGTGAATGAAGTGGATGAAGATACTCTATATGTTTTTATTTGACAGAAATTGCCATACCAAAAGTGATATGTGACAGCATTTTCACGATAAAGGATGAAACCAATTTCCATTTGGGAGGCTATTTTCTGTCCATATTATTTCTTGCATGTGCTAATAAACCTCTTATACTATTCAGAGTTCATTGTAGGGTTCATTAGAATTTTGAAGCTTGGTGTTAGAATTAATCACAGATTTAAGTTTTGTCTCCTGTGATCACTGGCCAGTTCTTAAAAAACTGGACAATTTCACAACTCTGATAAAGTTCACAAATGCTGTTACTTTTGTCCCATAGTTAAAATGTGTGGGATGGATTTGTTCTCTTCTTCAAATATAGTGATAAGTGTTTTGATTGGAAGCATAAGAAGTGTTCAGATACTCAAAAGGTTCCCTAACAGTCAATTTCCTGTTTGGGATTTTGATATTGCAGGATGATAGTAAGAGAATAAATGGGCTAAAATTTTCAATACCAATTTTTAAGTATAGTCCATAGGTTAAATTATAATTTTAATACTACAAGTTTACTTATTAAAGTTTGCCTTAAAGGTACAGTTCCAGAAGTGGAAAGACAGATAATTTATATTATACTTGGAGTTAATTACTAACAAAAACATAATCAGAAAATGACTTCATTTACTTCGAGTACATCTTTGCACTAAAATTCAATGCAGTTTTTTATTGTGTGACTATACCATAATTAATAAATTATTATATCTTAATAAAACAGGAAACTTTTGTAGTTTAAAGTTATGAACATGTATTTAAATGATGTGAAGGAAGAATCTGAAGCATGATAAACACACACAAAAATCTTTAGTTCCTGTAAAGGTTCAACTTGAAGGGATTGTGGAGAGAAATTTCATTTTGTGGTTTTTCTGGCATATTTATATAGGAAGAATATTAGACTTGGAAGTGTGTAGAACATACTTGAAGGTGAGTGACCTTACCCAGGGCAAAGACCTATGGAAGTCTGTGGGACAAGGAACAGAAAAACTGAGACACATGAATGATTATTATTCATTTTTGAAAAACCATCTATAATTTGCCTTAAAATTGTTTTGATTTTTAATTTTTATTTCAGTATGCCAATTTTATTTATTTTGGCAGAGTACTCAAAATTTCCCCAAAACAATGAAAAAAATACTAAAATACCTAGACATGGAATTTTAAGTTTATTTAAAGTTTTGAGTACTATCTATGCCAGCACAAATGAAAAAATTATTGATTCATGATTAATATCTCCATCTTTAGCTACAGAATTTAACAGAAGATTATCAAGTTAATTCAAATTAGCTCCCGTATTTTTTTTTCTCTTTTTTAACATTCTGATCCTATTTTTGACTTCTCCTTTTTATTTTCCATTGGCCAGCTACAAATCTTATTTTGATCATTTAAAAAAATTTTTTAGGAATTTTTCTACATACTACTATCACCATATGCATGGTAAAAGTCAAACAAACAAAAGAAAACCTGGGTATGTTGATGCAGTCCTGTAATTGCAGCACATGGGAGGCTAAGTCCAAGAAGATCATGATAAGCTCAAGGTCAACCTGCTCCACATAGTGAAATATTGTCTCAAACAAAACGCACATACAAATAGTCAAACAAAGAAAGACTTTGAATATCTCTATCATATGGAAACTAGTAAGTAGTTTGACTTCATTTCAAAGTCATTTCTAGCAATCCTTCTTTGGTTTTTCTTTCCAAGGTTTCATTTACACAAAATATCACCAGTGACATAAAAATATTAAATAGAAATTTCCAGAAAGAAGCAGTTCTTTAGCTACATTGTATACCATTCACAAGAGCTTTGAAATTGTGACAGTTGCTTTAATAAGCAGGATGGTTATTAAATGACTCGTGGAAGGGTAGATATGTACAATGTAGATCTACTGGACAAAGCACTCATCCTTCTTTTGGGTAGAATGAAGTATAGTTGGAAGAAATGTCTTCATGCTTTTTACAGTGGCTTCCCAGGGATGCATGGAGGAGGTCCGTAGCAACCCTATGCTGTCTCACTATGCCCATGTGAAAGACTTTGCTTCAGCACACAGCTGGGGTTTCATTTCATAATCATCATTATCAAAGACAGAGACTAGCACAGTAAAATGCTTGAGAGAGGGAACATATTTACATAGCTCTACAGTATATTTATCTAATGATTTAGTTAACATTGATTGATACATTTAATAGGGGAACTATAATTATCCTTATTCTTAAGTTAAAATTTATCTTAGCAGATATGAATAAGACTAAACATAGTTAACAGGATTGGGTGCTCTTTATAGTTTTAGACATCTAGTGGCCATGTCACAACATAACTTTCATGAATATGGAAAGACTATTAACTTTTTAAAATTGAATTATTTATTGGTACAATTTATATACATATCACAGTCACATATAACTGGGGAATTTGTACCAGTATATGACACAGTTAATTCTCATTTTTACCCATATCCCTACCCACCCACACCTCCCCACCCCCTTTATATATGCTCTTTTATTTTCTTTCTGTATCATAGTTATTCTTTCCCCTCATTACATTCCCACACCAAATTCCCTATGGAAATTTCCCACTCTATAAAAGCTGTCATACTTTCTAGAGCTCATTTGCATCTACAGGTGTTCATGTCAAAGAGAAGATCTGGAATGTGCCTGTGATCTATCGATTTCACTTATTAGTATATCCTCCAGGTGTCTCCATTTGCACCTAAATGGATCGATCTTGTCATTCTTTATGGCAGAGTAATACTCCATTTTATATTAAAAAAAAACACATCTTCTTTATCCACTCTCCAGTTGATGGACATTTGGGTTGTTTCCAAGATTGAGCTATCACGAACTGAGCTTCTATGAACAAGGGTGTACATCAGTCTTTCCAATGTGATTTTTAAAATTCTTTTGGGTATATTCCTAGCAGGGGGATAGCAGGGTCAAATAGGACCCCTAGTCCTAGTTTTCTGAGAAATCTCCACACGGATCTCCACAATGGTTGCACAAGTCTGCGATCCCACCAACAGAAGAGAAGGGTTCTTTTCTCCCCACAGCCATGCCATTTTGTGATAGCGGCCGTTCTTTGTGGAGTGAGATGAAATCTCAGTGTAGTTTTCATTTGCATCTCTTGAATGACCAGTCATGTTGAACATTTCTTCATATGCTTCTTGGCTGGTTTTATTTCTGCCTCTGAGAAGTGTCTGTTCATTTCAGATGCCCATTTTTGAACTGGGTCTTTAAACTTGGGGAGGCTGATCTGTTTGAGCTCTTTATATATTGTAGATAATAACCCTTTGTCTGATAAACAGCTAGTAAAGATTTTTTCCCATGTTGTTGGTTGTCTTTTAGCAGTGCCAGCAACTTCTTTTGCTGTGCAGAAGCTTTTCAGTAGGTTGAGATCCCATTTGTTGATTTTTTCTGCTAGTTCTTGTGCTATAGGGGTTTTATTCATAAAGTCTCTGCCTAAGCCAATATCGCCAAGAGTTTTACCTAATCTGTTTTCCAGCGGGCTTAATTGTTTCTGTTTTGATGTTTAAGTCTCATATCCATTGTGAGTTTAGTTTTGTGCATGGTGAAAGAGATAGGTCTAGCTTTAGCTTTTGGCAGGTTAAAGCCCAATTTTTCCAGCAACATTTGTTAAAGCAACATTTGTTAACATCCCATTGGGGATGTTTGCCTCCTTTGCCAAAGATAAGGTGGCTTAGTGTATCTGGAGTTGTTTCTGGGTCTTCTAGTCTATTCCACTGGTCCTCGGGTCTGTTCCTTTGCCAGTACCATCTAGTTTTTATCACAGTGGCTTTATAGTAGAGTTTTAAATTGGGGATTGCAATACCCCCGCCATGTCGTGGTTGCTTAGAATTGCTTTTGTTATTCTAGGTTTCTTGTGTTTCCACATGAATTTTTGTTTTATTTTCTCTAGCTTTGTGAAGTATACCGCTGGAATTTCAATTGGAATTGCATTGAATCTGTATAGTAGTTGTGGGAGTATAGCCATTTTGATGATATTGGTTCTCCCGACCCAGGAACAAGGGATATCTTTCCACTTTCTGGTTTCCTTTTCTGTCTCATTTTTCAGAGTCCTATAGTTTTCAGAGTAGAGGTCTTTCACTTCCTTTGTTAGGTTGATTCCTAGATATTTCATTTTTCTGGGTGCTACTGTGAAAGCGATTGACTCCCCAATTTCTCTTTCAGTGAGTCTGTTGTTTGTGTAGACAAAGGCTGTTGATATTTGAGCATTGACCCTGTATCCAGCAACATTAACAAATTTGGTAATTAAGTCTAGCAGTCTTTTGGTTGAGTTTTTAAGATTCTCTACATAGAGTATCATATCACCAGCAAATAATGACAGTTTAACTTCTTCCTTTCCTATCTTTATTCCTTTTATATCTTTGTCCTGCCTGATTGCTATGGCTAATGTTTCCAGTACTATATTGAACAAGCGTGGTGACAGCAGGCATCCTTGTCTCATTCCTGACCTTAGTGTAAAAGGTTTCAGTTTTTGTCTGTTGCGTATGATGCTGGCTGTTGGTTTCTCATAAATAGCTTGAATTAAATTGAGATAGTCTACTGATTCCAATTCTCTGTAGGGTTTTGATCATAAATGGGTGTTGGATTTTTGTCAAATGCTTTTTCTGCGTCTATTGAGATAATCATATGGTTTCTGTCCTTGAGTCTGTTAACATAGTGCATTGCATTGATTGTTTTATGTATGTTGAACCAGCCTTGCATTCCTGGGATAAATCCGACTTGATCAGGGTGTATGATTTTCATGATAACTCTCTGTATTCTGTTTCCCAGTATTTTATTGAGGATTTTTGCATCAATGCTCATTAGAGAGAGTGGCCTGTAGTTTTCTTTTTTGGTGGGATCTTTCCCTGCCTTTGGAATCAAGGTGATGGTTGCTTCAAGGAATGATTTGGGGAGTACTGCTTCCCTTTAAATTTCATTAAAGAGACGGAGAAGTACTGGTATTAACTCTTCCTTAAAAGTTTTGTAGAATTCAGCAGTGAAGCCGTCAGGACTAATGCTTTTCTTTGTTGGTAGGTTTTTTATTACATTTTCAATTTCCCAGATTGATATCAAATTGTTTAACATTTTTATATCCTCTTCATTCAGCTTTGGAAGTTCATATGTGTCTAGGAATCTATCCATTTCTTCTAGATTTTCCATCTTCTTGGAGTAAAGATTTTGAAAGTACATGTTTATGATCCTTTGGACTTCTTCTGGGTCTGTGCTGATTTCCCCATTTTCATTCCTCATAGCATGGATTTGAGCCTTTTCCTTCCTTTGTTTGATAAGGTTCGCTAAGGGTCTATCGATCTTATTTATCCTTTCAAAGAATCAACTCTTTGATTCATTGATTCTTTGTATTGTTCTCTTTGTCTCCATTGCATTAATTTCTGCTCCGATCCTTATAATTTCCCCTCTAGTATGTGCTTTGGGTTTGTTTTGCTCCTCTTTTTCCAATTGTCTGAGGTTCATCATTAGATTGTTTATTTCAGCTTGTTCTATTTTCTGAGTGTAGGTATTCACTGCTATGAATTTCCCTTGCAGAACTGCTTTCATTGTGTCCCATAAATTCCTGTATGTTGTGCTGCAGTTGTTGTTTAGTTGTAGAAACTGTTTAATTTCTTCTTTAATTTCTTTTGTGGCCCATTGGTTGTTCAACAGAGTGTTGTTCAATTTCCATGTGTTTGTGAGGATCTTGGAATTTCTTCTGCTATTCAGCTCCAGTTTCAAAGCAGTATGGTCTGATAGTATGCAGGGGATAACTTTTATTCCTTTGCATCTACTTAAGCTTGTTCTATGGCCTAGGATGTGACCTATTTTGGAAAATGATCCATGAGCAGCTGAGAAGAAGGTATAGTCTTGCTTTGAAGGATGAAAAATTCTGTAGGCATGTAATAAGTCTATTTGTTCCAAAGTTTGATTTAGCTGAAATATTTCCTTACTGATTCTTTGTCCAGTTGATCTGTCTGTTTGTGACAGTGGAATATTAAAATCCCCTACTACTGTTGTATTCATGGATAACTGGCTCTTCATGTCCAGTAATGTTTTTTTTTATATAGGTGGGTGCATTAGAGCTTGGTGCATAAATATTTATGATTGTCATTTCTTTCTCTTGAATAGTTCCCTGTATGAGAATATAGTGACCTTCTTTAATCTCTTTTAATCAGTTTGGGTTTGAATCTATTTTATCTGCAAACAAGATAGCCACTCCTACTTTTTTGCAGTTTCCTGTGGCATGGAGGATTGTTTTCCAACCTTTTATTTTCAGTCTGTGGGTTTCCTTCTGACTTAGGTGTGTTTCCTGTATTCAGCAGAGTGTAGGATCTTGCTTCTTGATCCAATCTGCTAGTCTGTGTCTTTTAATTGGCCCATTGAGGCCATTGACATTAATGGTTATGACTGGTATGGACATATTCAGAGCTTCCATGTTTCCCTGTTCTTGGTTCTTTTTTCCTTTGCTTTTCCCCTTTTCTATTTAGTTTTGTGTTTGCCCCAATGAATTCACTCTCCTGGGTCTCGTGGTATGGAATTGTCTGTGTTCCCCCCCCCCCAAGATGTTCTTTAGGATATTTTGGAGTGCAGTTTCATATTTGTGAAGTTTTTCAGATGTTCTTTATCATGGAAGTATCTTATTTCCCATCTATTCTGAAAGATAGTTTTGCAGGATACAACACTCTAGGTTGGCGGTTGTTCTTCTGCAATGCTTGAAATACTTCTCTCCAAGCTCTCTTTGCATTGAGTGTGTTGAAAAGTCTGCTGTGATCCTAATGGGCTTCCCTTTGTAGGTGATTTTCTTCCTTTCTCTCACGGCTTTCAGTATTTCATTCTTTTGTTGTAAAAATGGATCCTTGATAATTACATTTCTAGGTGTAGATATTTTTATGTCACGGTGTTTTGGAGTCTGATAGGCCTCATTTATCTCTATGTGTATTTCTTTTCCTGTGCAGTTTTCTGTTGTTATCTCTGACAATAGCTTTTTTTGTCTTTTACACTGTCTCCTGCTTCCTCAGTGACTCCAATCAGTCTTATATTATTTTTCATTGAGTCATCTAGAAGCTGTTGAATTGATTTCTCATGGTCCCTTGCTCTTTTCCATAGATTATCCCTTTCCTGCTCATTGGCTGCTATACTGTCCTCTAGGTCTGAGATTCGGTTCTCTGCTTCATTCATCCTACTGCACAATCGTTCTTCTTCATCATTCCCTGGGGCTCTTCTTGAACCTATTTAAAAGGTTCCATTGCTTCCTCTCTCTTGGATTCTATCATCTCGCTGATCTCTTCTTTAATGATGTCTTTCACTATGGACAGAATCCCTGTTTTGATCTCAGAGATGAGTTCTGATTTCCGTTTTACTAGATCCGCTTTAGTTACCATCTCCACGAGTCCTGGTGTTTGAGTTTCAGTTTGCCCTATTTCCCTTTTCTCTGAATTTTCCTGTGATGGTGATCTTTGTGTCTGTTTTGTTGTATATTTTCTCATTTCTATTCTTTCACTGTTATTAATGCTCTTCTTTGTCTGATGACAGGGCAATGTTTGTTGCAGGTCTCTTTCTATTATGTGGGGCCCTTTGGATGTGGCACTTTCCTGAGGGGTCCTTCTTGAATCTGTAATGACCCTTGAAAGTTCTCACTTCAAATGCTTAAATATTTTTAAATTCATTTTCCATCCCTGACTTTTACTTGTCATTGTCAGACTGTTTCAGTCCTCCATGATTTTCCACAGTTTATTCTTTTCATAATATTCTCTTCCTTCATCTAAGGTATCATAGTCCACACACTACATACTCAGTGTGTAGTAGAGATACAATCAACCTCTCATCTTGATAATTTCCAAAGACTTTGACCTCTATTTACTGAATCACTTTCTCATTTTCACTCATAAAAATGTGTAATCTGTATATATGTTTATAATTTCTTTGCTATTCATTTGGAAATATTCCACTGCATCACACAATTACTAAGACTTAGTGGCACATTTATTCTTACCCTCAATACCAATGCATGACAACTTTTTTATTGAATTCTTTATTGGTACAATTTATATACATCTCAAAATCACATATAACATTGGGAAATTTGTACCAGTATATGCCACACGTTAATTCTCATTTTTACCCATATCCCTACCCACCCCCCTCCTCCTCCCTTTATACATGCTCTTTTATTTTCTTTCTGTATCATATTTATTCCTTCTCCTCATCACATCCCCACACCAAATTTCCTATAGAAATATTCCACTCTATAAAAGCTGTCCTATTTCTAGAACTCATTTGCATCTACAGGTGTTCATGCCAAAGAGAAGATCTGGAAATTGTCTATCTGTGATCTATTGATTTCACTTATTAGTATATCCTCCAGGTGTCTCCATTTGCACCTAAATGGATCGATCTTGTCATTCTTTATGGCAGAGTAATACTCCATTTTGATAAAAACTGCATGGTACTGGCAAAGTAACAGACACGAGGACCAGTGGAATAGATTAGAAGACCCAGAAACAACTCCAGATACACTAAGCCACCTTATCTTTGACAAGGAGCCAAACATCCCCAATGGAAGAAAGACAGACTCTTTAACAAATGTTGCTGGAAAAACTGGGCTTTAGCCTGCCAAAAGCTAAAGCTAGACCTATCTCTTTCACCATGCACAAAACTAAACTCACAGTGGATACGAGACTTAAACATTAAAACAGAAACAATAAGCCTGATGGTAAACAGGCTTGGTAAAACTCTTGGAGACATTGGCTTAGGCAGAGACTTTATGAATAAAACCTCTCTAGCACAAGAACTAGCAGAAAGAATCAACAAATGGGATCTCATCTTACTGAAAAGCTTCTGCACAGCCAAAGAAGTCACTGGTACTGCTAGAAGACAACCAACAACATGGGAAAAAAAATCTTTACTAGCTGTGTATCAGACAAAGGGCTATTATCGACAGTACCTAACAACTTTTAATGGGTTACATTCTGATAAACTAATTTTTAAGTTGAAAGTAAATACATTTAATACAACTAAGCTACAAAATATTGCCACTCAGTCTAGCCTGCCTTAAGTAAGTTCAGAACACATTCATTAGATGATAGACAAAGTCATCTAACCCAGAACCAATTTTTATAATAAAGTACTGAATGTATCAGCTACACCCAAGTGAGTGTTTTATTTATTTATTTATTGACAGAATAAGGAAACACACCAGAGCTAGCTGGGGTGTGCTATCCTTGTAATACCAACAATCTTGGGGGCTGATAAAGATTTACCAAGTTTGAGTTCAAGGTGAGCCAACTGATATCTTTAGGGAGACTGTGTCTCAAAAGCAAAAAAAATAATAAAATAAAATAAAATAAAATAAAATAAAATAAAATAAAATAAAATAAAATAAAATAAAATAAAATAAAATAAGAGTGAAACAAGGATATAGCTCAGTGCCTTGACTGATTAGTCTTGATTGACTTCAATCTATAGTATCAAAAAAAACACCAAAAAGCAAAACAAAACAGACAGAAAACCTTTTATACCACTATAGAATTGCAAACTTATAAACTGAGCTATTATCATCTGGGAATCTTATATAATTAGGATGGTACTGGAAATCTAGAGGTTAATAAAAATGCAGTGAAAGATGGTGGAGTTGGACATTTTAGAAAAGCTGGTAGAGTTGGACATTCTAGAAAAGCTGGGGAAAGAATACCCAGTAGGGTGATCCAGAGAAAAAGAGAGGGAAGCAGAGATCAAACTATTTGGTTTGGAAGAAAATGACAGACCTAACTTTACAAACCACTTGTGTCATTAGAAGATAATATAAATGACAAGGTCAGAAGATGCAAGACTATAGGGAATGTGTATAACCTATGATAATGATTAGATGAAATGCCGTCAAAATTGGAATTCTGGTGATTAAAAAGGCTCTCCTTCCATATGTGAAACATTGGTTTTGGAGGTAAAATTACTCAGAAATATCCTATTATACTAAAACGTTTACCAGTCTTTCCTTTACTACAACCATATGTTCAAAGTATTTTCTTTATTTGCTTAACTGCGCTTTTAATGGCTTAAATCATTGAAAGCATCACTGTTATGCTTTTGGGCCTTTTAGTCATCATATAATTGCTACGCATTCTCTTCCAGCTGTATAATAACATAAAATGCAAGCATTATTTTTGAGAATTGCAAACCAAGGTTGAAATTTGGTTTGATAAGAGAAGGAATATGTGAAAAGTGCTTTAGAGCTCTGTACACTTCATAGGAACTGTTATTCAGCCCTCTTAAAATTTGAAAACCTTAATTTCTTCTTCAGTATTTACCTATGGTTTAAGGGATTTACTGAGTAAAAGAAGGAAAAATTAACATTAAGATGATATAAATCCACATTGATAATGTAGTGGTAGGCAGCTGATTTACTTCTGTTATCACTGTATCCATTGATTTCAGTGCTTTTCAAGCATTTTCCACATTCTCCTTGGTACTTTGGCTCTAGGATTACCAACAGATGAGAGTCCAAGAGCAACTTAGATTTTTAAAAAATGACATAATCACCTCCTTTTTAAGTTTCATAAACTTCTTTTCATAGTGCCTGATTTCATTTTACATTGACTTAGCTTGATTTTCTTCTCTCTTGGCAGATAATATCTCATTTTCAGTTTCCCTTCTGTCTCTGAGAAAATATAAATTCTGGGAAAAGAGTTCAAGTCTCAGTTTCTACTTTTTATTAATATTAATAGTCTCAAAGACAAACATATTGGCAGATTTGGAAGTCTAAGCACACCTTGGAAATGATGACAGGGAGGCAGTAAACAAGGTACAGCTAGTAAGGAAATATTGTGCACATTATATGCAACAGTAATTTTACATACTTATTAAATCTCCACCCCAGAGGTATAGGCTAGGTTGTTTTTTGTTTTTGTTTTTGTTTTTTTTATTTTGTAATTATAAATTTTTCAAAAAAAAAAAAACCTTATTTTTTGGCAAGTAACTTAGCAAAGGTGAACAGAAGGAATAAAAGAGAGAAAACCTAAGTTGTCTGTCATAGCCCAGATCCTAACTTACACTTTTTAAGGCATTAATCAACCATTAAACACTTATGAAGAAAACTTCCCTGATACAGATACATTTTATAACTTCCTTTGAGATAACCATAATTCTAGCACATGAGCCAAATGAACCCTTTGGTTACTGTCTTAGATTATCTGAAATATTAAAGATGAAAGTAAAACAAAAGAACAGATTTTTTAATTCATTCAAATGTAAAGTATACTAACACTTTTCTTACTATCTAATATTTTCTGCCTTAAGGATAAATTACTATACTTTTAAAGGTAATTTCATCTCTATTACCCTATACCAAGATAATCAATAAAATTAAATGTATACTTTTGGACATTGACATGATTTCTCAACAAATGGCAGATAAATAGTATTGTTTCCTTATAAATCACTAATTTGTGTATACTATTTGCTGTTAGGATGATTTTAACACAATATTGACAGAAATTTGCTCCAATCACTGAGGAAGATCTGTTTAAAGCAGTCATAGGTTATTTATACTCAGAGAAATTTTATTTTAAAGACTGATTTATTCTCTTTACTTTCCCCAATCTAATATGTGTTAAAGAGCTACACAGCTATGGTTTCCACAAAAGATGCCAATTCTTCTCTTTCTTTAACTCAATAAGATACTGAGAGTTATTTCATCAGTCAGGAAAACTGGACTGTGGTGAATTAATCCACCAGCCTTGATTTGTGTTCACAGTGTATTAAAGAATGCAATCATTCCATGTAGAACAGGAGGAGAAAATGTCTCAACTAATTACAAACCAAAGAAATTACAATCAACTAATTACAAATCAAATTGAACAGTAAAATAAGCAGTTAAACTAGTCAGGAATAACAAAACAATGCAAAAAATATTGCAAGCTCAATATTCATTGACATTTAAATGTAATTCGTGAGAAATCTTAGCTCTAGTAGGTTCATGAGAATAGAAATGATAAAAAAAAATTCATCAGGGATTGTACCACTTCTCTAAGTAGTGTAGCAGTCAATGAAATGGAAGCCACTAAATAAATAAATAAATAGGCCTTCTATCATAGAGAATACAGGGGGTGTGTGTTAGCATAAGGAAGGATACTAACAGAAATCATAGTTCTTGACTCCAAAGAGATCGCCCTCAACACATGATGCCTGCAACCAGATCTCACAGTTACAGGACAATGAATTTCTCATTCCATGAAGAACTCACAGAAATAAGCCATCAGTGTCAAACTGGGATAGAGAGACAAGGGTTGACCTTCTTGGACAGGTACAATTCAAGGGGAATTTAAATATAGGATAATTTTAAATAAAGAATTGAAAAGGGAAAAAAGTGGTATGGGTAGATTTCATAGCATGAGGGAAGGCAGACAGCTATGCTGTGATGTGCTGTACAGAAAAAGCTGAACACAGATAAGCTAATCTGAGATTTGATTGTTAATCCTACCCTTTGCTCTTTGTGTGCATCACTTTCAGCCACTCATTTTAATTTGTTTTCTAACCAAAGAGTGAAAATATTTAGTTCAGGCTGCATTTTTCATTTAACAGTAAAATTTTGTTTTTTATATACACAGAAACTTCAGATCTTTCTCTTAGCAAGTTGTTTATTATAGTGCATAATATGATACACCCATGAATGAACATACTGGGTACAGCTGCAGAAATATATTATCTTGCTCATTTCAACACGGATAATTATTTGTCAACCTTGCATTTAATTATTTTCCATTTTTCTGTTGTAAAAGAATTTATGTCTTCTTAGAAATGTGTCCAAACACAGAGATGACAGTAACTATGGAGAATTTTTGTAGCAGCAAATGTACTATAAGAACCATCTCCAGTCTTATTATGGTTAACTATTTTTAGATTTAGGTTAGAAAAAGAAACAATTCAGTATATTTCACAAAAGAGAACAAGATTTTATTGAGCAAGTTCTGAGAGTAATGTGATTTATCACTTGAGTAAATTGTATTACAATAATGTATATTTGCATAGCAGATGTGAAGCTATCTCAAAGAATCTCAAGTAAACCCCTGTTAGCGTTGAGATTCTAGAAACCCCAGGGCAAATAACTTGGGAAAAATTGCAAATTGTGATTATTTTCCCTGGAATAAGCCGAGAATGGCAAAACAGTGTGATCTTCCTGCTTCTACAGTAATCCTGAACTGCAACCTTTGATCTGTTTTTTTTTTGTTTTGTTTTGTTTTGTTTTTTTGAGACAGGGTCTCGCTTTGCAGTTCAGGCTGGCCCTGAGCTCACTATGTAGCCCAGGCAAGCCTGGAACTCAGCAATCCTCCTATCTCTGCCTCCCAAGTGCTGGGATTACAAGGCATAAACCACCACGCCCGGCACTGTGGAATGTGGTGCTGATTGCTGGTTGATTTCTGGTGGGCGTGAGTCTCCACGCCCAGCATTGCATGTGGTTACCGGGGATCGAACTCAGGACCTTGCGCTTGCGAGGCAGGTGCCGGAACCCCTGAGCTAATCCTCCGGCCCTGATCTGGTTTCTTTGTATAAAGATAGTTACGTGATGCAGTTAAAAGATCCAATGAAAACATCTAGTAACTATTTTGATGTTTAGGTAACACATGACTCTGGTTGGGTTATACACCTCTAATAATATTTTTTATTCTATTTTTAAGACAAGAGTAGGAATAGTTATTTATTTATCTTGTGCAATTATAAAGAGGTAAGAAGAAAAAAAAATCTCACACTGCTTTACAGAGCTATACCGCTAGTGTTATATTTACCTTTAAAGGTTTCTGCCCATGTTAGCATCTGTGTTCCATGCCAGTTTCTAACATCATTCTGCCAGTTGTCCCAGTTCTCTATACCTTATGTTTTAGGTTTTTTTCCACTTGGAATGCCTGGCAATTTGTCATTTGATGTCAGACATTTTAAATGTCACTCTTTGGGGATGCTGAAGTATTTTCTGGGTTGGGGGTTGCACTTATCTTGAAAATGCTTATTCTTTTTGTATCTAGCTGTTAAGACCTGTTAAGTGGGACTCTAGCTGTGTTTCTACTGAGCAACAGTCTTCTCATTAATCTTCTCAATTTTCCAAAGATTGTGAGATTTGTATCCTTGTTGATGAAGGTAGGAAATGGGATTTTAATAGGAGCTCCAGTGGCACAATTGGTTAACATACTATACCTATAGAATTGATTTTTTGGTACATTTTATGTATGCATTATGATCCGGTCAACATTGAGAGTTTGTGCCAGTACCTGACAAAACGTAATTCTCATTTTATCCATTCCCTTGCCGCCGTCCCCTACTCATGGCTTTTTGAATTGGGTTGCTTTCACCTTCTGAGTAAATTGCCTGTAATCTGTCTGTCTTATCCCTACAATGGGGTTTCATATTCTCACACTTACTGGTATTTATGGTTTGAGTATTTTTTTTTTTCCTTTGAGAGACTGCCCTAGCACCATCCCTCACTGCTTCCACCTTTATGCTTCTAACACTGTGCTGTCAGTTGTCTAGCTGTGAAAATCAAAAGTAATATTCCCAGGCCCTGTCAAATGTACCCTGGAGCAAAATGCCTATTGTTTGAAAACCTTCTCAAATTTCTGTTTCTTTGTATTGGGGACCATGTTTTTTGTTGTTTGTTTTGGTGGTACATTCTGACACTAAGCTACCACCCTTGCCCATTTCAGATGTTTCTAAGCATTTTTATATATCACTCAGATGTTCTTCAGATTATATTAGATCTTTTTCAGTATCTTTAAAATAACCCACTTTACTCTGATTATTGCACCTTCCCTGAAACACTTATTACCTAGTCCTTCAGAGTTATCTCTGTTGTCACCTAACACAGAAATGCTAACATACATAACACAGCCATCACCACAGTAAGTAGAAAATGAGTTTTTCACCAGTGTGTGTGGCTTTTACTTGAATCTGGGTAAGGTGAGTTTCTTCTCTTCCCTGCTGCCAAACATGCTCACCTTGTGAATTTTCCCTCCTAATGTTGTTTATCCCTGCCAACTATCTTTGGATGTACCACTTCGTAATTTCTAATTCACTTCTACTAGATCATCATCTTTTGCAAGGTTCCAAAGACAGTCTTAAGAGTAAATCAGCTTCCTTTTCTACCCTTGGCCAAAATGTTGAGTTCTGTACTGTTGGAGGGTGTTCCCATATCTATAAAATCATTTTCTTTTGATTTCAAATTTTCTTATCTAGTCAACCTAAAATTTAACTCTTGGTTCTGACAATCACTATTGCCTGCACCCAGATGTGAATTCTGGGTTCTTCCCCTTTCCTTTCATACCAGGCCCTGCCCTTCTCATCTTATTATTTTGTAATCTAATCATGAGTATTGATCTTGTGGACAGAAGGAGTTGTGTGGTAATTCCTGATGAAGGTCCCTGCTGCTTTGAAAGCAAAGCTCTTATATTGATGCCAAGCAATGCAGAAGCTTTAGTAATTGCCAGGGAGTAGTGGATCTTTTACAAATTTGGGTCTAGACTCTTCTGGGCCAGACTCTTCTGAAGTAAACTGCATCTATCCACATAGCTTCAACAAATACTCCTTGATGCCACTCCTCACTATGTGGACCCTGTCCAAACTCAAAATCTTCAATAAATTTTCTGTCTCTATTATTCTTATATCCTAGGCATGACCTTATGCATTTTTCTGCCTTCCAACTTCAGGAAAATACAGTTTCATGATATGCTACCAAAGACTCTCTTTCAGGTTATAATCAGTTAAAAACCTTTTTATTGTTTATTCAGGATATCATGACACTAGTAAGAACCATTCAATATCACTGTCTTAACTCAAAATTCATCCAGGGTACATGCTCAACCTTGATTTATCATACTGAACATCTTGATAGTTACACTACTAGAGAATGAAGGGTATTAAGTATATGAACCATGTCCCATAGTCTCCCAGGAAAGGGCACGCTCCTAGTGATGGTGTGCTCATTGTCCACAGGCAGGTGACTGTCCTATCTGCAATTTTTGCTTTTTCAACCCCATTCCCACAGCTTTCCTTCAATATGGGTTTGAGAGCATAACACTAAGTGCAGTATGCCTTTGGGATTAACAGCACTAGGAGAGTGAAGATTGAAAGTTAAGGAAGGGAAGTATGTTAACTATGATGCCCTCCCTGTGGCCTTTAGTCAGTGCCATGAGCAATTGTGGAGAGAACATTCTTTCATTTCAGAGTTCACAAAAATCAGGGAGCAATCCCTTAAGTATCTCCATGGGCTTGTCATTGGACAAAACCAGTGGGGCTCACAAAAGGGGCAGAACCTTGGGAAAGTCAGCACTGTACTGAGAGTGACTTTCTCGGAGGTTCTCAATTGAATCCAGAACCAGAGAGAAGAGGTACATCAGTCCTAATGTAGGAAGTGATTTTTTTTTCAGCTGCCCAACAATATCCACTATGTCGCCTAAGTCCACAGTGAATGTATGATCATAGTGTCTCCCTCATGGGCCTTAGAGACCTAGAAGAAAGATATGCACATCCACACACACACACACACACACACACACAGAAATATTTAAGACATACTGTTTTGATGTTTTTGTTTTTGTTTGACAGGAAGAAACTCAGCTTCCTGGCATTTATATAGACACTTTATTTTCTTCATGGCTGATTTAGCCATGGTTCAAGGGTAGCAGCAAAGAGATTGCTGGCCGTCTCTGCTCTGCCTCCCACTTCAGTCATTTTGTTTTTATCACTCATTCCATAGATC
>PVIC010011292.1:26273-41807 GCA_004025085.1 Thryonomys swinderianus
GCTTGCGAGGCCGGCGCCGGAACCACTGAGCTAACACTCCGGCCCTCACACGGTCTTTCTAACTAGGGTCAGTTGACTGCATACACACACCTTCACAAACACATACAAGATTTTGCAAACATGAAATATCTCTAGAAGAAACAATGTGTAATAGTAGACACGTTAATACTTTAAAAGTGTTCAATTTTATCATATTCATGGGAAACACCCTTAAAAATAAAAGTTCAGTTAAATGGTTTGCATTTCCATTTGTAATTTTATTGACCTGTCTGTGTAATGGAAATCAATCCTCATTTTCAGAATCTGTAGGTAACAACATATCAAAAGATGCCTAGAAAACAGATATTATGTTACATACCAATATTTTCCATTTCCCCATTTTTAACAGATCCCATCATGCGTTGTCGATGTTGCATCCATTTTTTACTTTTTTTTTTTTTTTTTCCCTGAGACAGGGTCTCACATTGTAGTTCAGGCTGGCCCTGAGCTCACTGTGTAGCCCAGGCAAGCCTCGAACTCAGCAATCCTCCTGTCTCTGCCTCCCGAGTGTTGGGATTATAGGCATGAGCCACCATGTCTGGCTTATTACTTTTTTTTTGCTTACATTACATCACACTTGATTCTTCATTTCCCCCTTCTCTCTCCCTTTTCCCAGTTTACAACTAATTTGTCTGTTTGCCATAATAGGCTAATTAAAAGGTAAAAACTTATGCATGTCTCACTGTGGTGATATTAAGTGCAAAATATTGTCAGTAATCCTAATATCTTTATCTCTAAGGTTATTTTACTAAGTACATAACTAAACATAAAATTATAAAACCGAAAAAAGTCAATATAGAAAGCTTCCTTTTCTATTGGCTTTCCTCAAAGTTACTGAATTTTGATGAAAACTCAGTATAGACTAATTTTAAAACACATGGAAATATTTCCTTACCTGAGAGTTGCATGTATATTTTTTGATTCCCTTCATCTGCAGCAATAGTAAAAAGCCAGAGCTACAGCTTATCTGATATAATGCCCTGACATGAAAGGAATTCTTGGTTTAATACTTTTTATTTTACCCTGCCAAATTCCTTACTCTATTTTCTAGCCACTTATGCCACTTATTGTTTTTCATGTACACCTTGTCTGTGAGTTTCCCAACTGTGAGAGTTTCCTCATTCTGTCTTTATTCACTGTCCCTTTGCTCTCATCCAAAGAAAACAAGTAGCAGGCTACTGAAACTTGGCTGGCATTGAGGACTATAGGAACCTGTTTGTACAGGACAGTTTTTCAGACAGATGCTTCCACCAAAGTGCTGACACATCCTATTCTGCCATCTTTTTTTTTTTTTTTTTCAAATGACCTTAGTTCTGTTTCCTGCACCTTTGGAACCTCTTCAGGAAATCCCTACCTGTGTCAGTATCTTAAAGTATTTCCCCTGTGTTTTCCTGTAGTAGGCTCAGATTTTTGAGCATTATATTAAGGTTTTTAATCCATATTGAGTTGATTTTTGTATAGTGAGGAACAGCCGATCAATTTCAAACTACTCCATGTGGAAGTTCAGTTTTCCCAGAAACAATTGTAAAGGGGATTAAAGCAAATTAACAGGCTTTGTTCAGCAAGAGGAACAGTAAATAGAGTGTAGTAACAACCTTCAGAATAAGAGAAAACATGTAGCAGCTATTCCTATCACAGAAGAGTAATATCCAGAATAAATAACACAAAATAATTACCAACAAAACACAAGTAATTCCATTTAAAAAAATAGGCCAATAATCTGAACAGACACTTCTCAAAAGGATAAATACTAATGGAATGTATGTGTGTGTGTGTTTGTGTGTGTGTGTGTAAAATAATACTATTAGTCAGCACGAAAATACAAATCAAAATTACAATAAGATTCATATTAGTTTGAATAGCTATTTAAAACATAGTAATTGTTAGTGAGGATGTAGAGAAAAAGGCCCTCATATATTGCTAGGAAGCATGTAAATTACTTCAGCCATTATGGAAATCAGTGTGAAAATTTGTTAAGAAACTTAAAAGAACTACCCTATGTTCCAGCTGTCCCATTACTGTATACATATCTGAAAGAAATAAAGTCAGTACACTGAAGAGATACCAGCATATTGATGTTTACTGTACCACTGTTCACTACAGCTAAGGTATAGAAACATCCTAGGTGCCTGTCAACGGATAAACTGATGAAAAATATATGATATATGTCTCTGTTTCTTTATTTGTTGCTGGCAAAAAAAATAACCAACCCTCCAAGGAAGAAAGGTGTTTTTGTTTGTTTGTTGTTGTTGTTTTGTCTCACAGTTTGTAAAGGTTTCAACCTATTTGCCTATTCCACAAGAGGATGGCATGGCAGAGGGGAGTCTCTTAGCATATACTGATCAGGAAGCAAAGAGAAAGAGATTGAGGGAGGAAGGAGAAAAACATACTTTCCCAAACCATGACCATAGTGACACAGCTGGTTTGGGCTTCACCTGCCAGTATCACAACTAACTATGAAGTTATCAGTGGACTAATTTCCCAATGAGTATCACTCTGAAGATCCAATTACCTCCCAAAAGTCCCAACTATAGGCATATGTGTCTTTGGAGGACCTCTAGATATAAACCTTTACAGGATATATATACCCAAAGGAGTAGTATTCGGTCATAAAGAAGAATGAAATCCTATCATTTGCAGAAAAAAATGAATGGAAATAAACAGACATAGAAAGAAAAACATCACATATTTTTCATAGTATGTGTAAACCAAGAACAGTGGCAACAACAAAAAACCTAAACATAGCTAAGAGGCTGAATAAGAAAAAGGACCAATGGGGAAAAAGTGAAACTGGAGAGAGTGTATAATATAATCAGTGTAGAAAGTATATCTGTATAGTAAATTCACAGTAAATCACACATGTCTCTACTATAGTATGCATTAATAATTATTAATTTTCTTATACATTTATATTCAAATAATTCTACTTATCTTAGAAGAGCAGTACTATGTCCCTAATAGACTATCCCATGAATTGAATCAGATAAAGATCACACAATGGAGCGCTAGAATAAAATACAGCTTACTAAATGGCTCTGGTAGGGGCCATAACAGATGGCACTAGTGGGGTGTGATTTCAGATGATGTTGGCTTCAAACAACCAAACAGTGACCCCACTAGTAACTCTAGCACTTCATGTTAGAATATTGTGCACACCGTAGCTACCTTCCACTCACAGATACATCTATGTAGAAATAACCTCTGTTTACCTTGGTTTTTAATTAGAAAGATTTACCGAGTTAGGGCTTATCAAAATAACTTTCATAGAACATGTTTTATAAAACAAGTTTAAGAATAATAACTAATCACCTTATCAAACTTGCTCAAATTGTTTTGTTTAGTTTTTTTTGAGACAGGGTCTCACTTTGTAGCTCAAGCTGGCGTCAAACTCACAGCAATCCTCTGCCTCTGCCTCCCAAAAGCTGGAATTAGGGGCATGAATCATGATGGCCAGCTCAAATGATTTGTTTTAGTCTACAAATTGAAAACATCATCACTTTTTTCACTGTTTTCTCATAAACAGACAGAGCTTCTGTTCCTGAAGGGTTCTTCACAAATGATGCCTCTGTTGGATGATGGATCTCAATACAGGGAAATGAGAGCAGAGACAAGTTCCAGTCCATATTGTGTGGGGCCGCCTGGTAAGAGTTGCTTTTAATTATCTTCTGTACTCATATTTAAAAAAAAAACACAAAAATATGCATTGCATTTGAATTAGTTTTTTTGTGTTTTTTGTTTTGTTTTGTTTTGTTTTCTTGTTTTTTTTTTAGACAGGGTCTCACTTTGTAGTTCAGGCTGACTCTGAATTCACTATGTAGCCCAGGCAAGCCTCAAACTCAGCAATCCTCCTGCCTCTGCCTCCCGAGTGCTGGGATTATAGGTGTGAACCACCACACCCAGCACTGTGGTATGTGGTATTGATTGCTGGTGGGCGTGAGTCACCATGGCCCAGCATTATATGTGGTTACCAAGATCAAACTCAGGGCCTTGTGCTTGCGAGGCAGGCGCTGGAACCACTGAGCTAAATCTCTGGGCCTTGAATTAGTTTTTGTGTCAGCAGTCTTTCTGCTTGTCCAACTAAAATATATATGTGTGTGTGTGTGTGTGTGTGTGTGTGTGTGTGTGTGTGTGTGTGTATTGGGAAATCTCAAGTTACTGAAAGTCTGGATGAGGTAGAGCCAAATATTATAATGTCTTTCCCTTAACTAAGTATTTATTTGAAGAGATGACATGGGACTAAGTACTTCCTAATTTGTTATGCATCTTTACAATAACACAGAGTAGAAAAAAATACAGTGAAGCAAGCAAACTTCCACACTAAGGAATCTCTGTAGGTCCTTACTCTGGTTATAGGTGGGAGGAAAAAAATAAAAACTAGAGGATAATGGGTCAATTTGGGACAATTAAAGTGGTAATATAATCCAAGAAAAAGAGATGGATTTTTTTTCCCAATATTTAACTAGATGCTTTGTCGGTAATTGGTGTTTCTATGTGTGACCTCCCAAGTAAGAATGTTAACAAACACAGCATCACTGTGCCAGGGTGAAAGTCTGCATAGAAATGGGTATGAATAGAGCATAAATACAGCCTGGTGCATGTGTATTATACCTACTGATGAGCAAACTTGCATACCATTTTTCCACAAATCCACTTTCAAAGAAGAGAGGAAGTATGTGTATATTTGGGTGTGCATATAATTAAGTTTACATGTATAAATTTATAAGTATAATATATGTATATATAATATATACATATATATGCATATAATATATACATAATATGTATACATATATATGTGTATATATATTATATATATATATATATATATATTAGCTTTGATATATTTGGATAAGAATTGTGGAGTCACTATTTTATTCTCCAAAATGTTATAAATTCCAACTTGTTGAAGACTTTTGAGGAGGAATCACACTGGATTACCAATGACCTACTGAATTAAGGTCCCCTTGTACATATTGACTAAATGGAACTTTGTGTGCATCTCCCTTTCCATAATTACATTTTTAAATGAGCCAAATTGGGTGCTTTCTGCTAGACAATGCCTTTTTATTTAACCAAAGTAGCAGAAGGAAATTTGAAACGACATTAAAAGGCACAGGACCATTAGTGGGATGGAATGACAAGAAAATGCTTTAAAATAATGGTACGTTTGTCACTTTCTTTTCTCAATTCATCTTCTGTCATTGACAGAGGCTGTAATAAATATAGAACTTATAAAAGCTGAAATCATACTTTATGACTTATGAATTTTGTTGCAATTCAGAAATAGGGTAGAGATATAAAGGCTAAGCAGCACCAGGTATGCACCAGATGCTTTGCTCTGACATTTTAGAATACATCAAATGGATTTTGTGAAATTATTTCATTTTATTTGCAAAATTAGAACCAGTTACTTTAGTTTCCATATGAATACATTTATATATTAAACATTTGCACTGTTAACTTCTTGTTCTTGATTGTCTGTTTTGCTTCTAAATCGTGCTTACAGGTAGGCTGCATATTTTTCTTTCTTTCTTCATTTGGTTCTATTAAAAGATATTGTTCACTAAGAATTTTACATGAACACACAGGGAAGGGTGCATTCCACAGACCAGTGTTGCTGAAATAATGCACATTCCCAAGAAAGACTCATTATCATGGCCTCAGTTACCACATGAGAACTGAGGTTCTGAATTTTTTCCTTACTAATGGTACTTCTACTTACCTGTGACTTGATACCACCTGATATAAATAGTTTCTGTTAGTAATGTGGTCTGTACAGGCAATGTAATATATGCAATGCTCCCGACTTATCCTCTGGGGCTATGCAACTTGAGTAACAAGTCCATTTCAACAGCCCCTCCTCTATGCCTATGTGACTGACTTAAAACAAAACCTAGAGATCTGGACTAAGAGAGATTTCCTGCCTAGCAATGACACACGTTTGTCACGTGGCACTGCTGTGATAATGAAGCACATCCATCATGTAACTCTGCTGAAATTCGATTCTTGGGAGGCTGGCAAATTATTTTCTCTAGATTTTGACTCATTCACTTTTATGCTTTGCTTAATAAAATATATTTTTATTTGCATAAATAATAAACATGGGTATAATTCTGCTGAATTTTTTATTATGTCCATGACTTAATATGAGCACGATCTTGGGGACCCCTCAAAAAGTGGGCTAATATCTAGTTTATGCTTTAACAGTGAGAATATAATTTAGGCATTATAAACTGTCAGTTTTTGAAATCTAGTAATTTAAGTCACTGATTCCTCATCTTCATTTCAAGAGTCAGGTGTCTCTTTTAAAATTTCTGTTATCCACTATCCAGTTCTGTTCTATTCTACTCTATTCTATAGAACCAGTGAATGCTATCAAAAAGCATCTTGAGATATAAAAGATTAGAAATCAATGGAAGACCTCACTATCTTGTTAGTAATCTCTGCTTTTGTTTTTCAATATACTCACTAAGCCATTTCTCTCCACTGCACATTGTCTCCCCCAGTGAAGTTTCCATGGCTTTTCCAGGCATTCAGGACCACAAAAGTTTTCTATCTACCATAATATTTTATCACCACTGCACTATAATTGTGACTCTTCTGTAAGTGAGCTTGGTTTACTCACTTTTTTGATATTTATACTACATTTTTCTTCAATTATATAATCAACTGTTCTCTTAATGAAATCCATTTATTATGTAAATTTTGTTATAAATATTATTGAAATATGGGTAAACAAATGGAAATTTATTCTACCTTCATGAAATTTACAGCCATTTGATGAGCAAATTATCCATTCCTTATATATATAGAACATTTTAGCATCACACTTTTCCTCAAATGCCCTTATTTAGACTTATATCATTTATTTCCTTATTATTCAATGTCCTACCCCCTACAATCATGACATCTAATTTGAAATTGTTCTAAGAAATGTTAGAAAATCCATACAGTTCTGAGCAGTATAAATCAGAGTGAATGCTCATTCACCAAAGTATGTCATTAAGGGAAAGTCTTTGAAAGAGACACATAGCCTTTAAGACACCTCCTATGCTGTGAGATGAGCCATCCCCAATGTTTTCCCATGTCATATTAAACATAATTTGAAATGCGTGCCCCATCCAACAACTGTGGTGGAAATAAGATGAAATGTAAAACATGTTTTACTCATTGTGTATTAACAATAAAAAATGCCAAATGCATTCTATGACTTTTTTGTCAAAACTTTTGAAACATTGGCTTTTTATTGTTTTGCTCATGGTGGTAATCTTACTGCTCATACTTAATGGCATTTTATCCTTTTAATGAGATCAAAATTGTTGGATATGTGTGATTCTTCAGTTCAGATTCTTCTACAAATACATGCACACATGTACTCGTGTTGGTACAATGTGGTTAAGCAGTTCTTTCTTGTCCAGTTATAATACAACTAATGTAAATTTTTATCATACATTTCGTATTCTCTCTAAATTTGCTATATTTTAGATAATTTCATGAATGAGGAAGTTGGCCAGCTACTAATATTTTGAAATCTCTGTGTAGTCTAATGTATGTTTTTATGTGAAAAAAGTATCAAGATAATAGTACTGAACTGAAAACACTGTCAATAATACCTCAGTACTAAAGAAGTCCTCAAATATTTCCTCTCTATCTTGAAATATAACAAGCCTCTAACCACAGAAAAAGAGTTCTTTAAACTCATAGCATTTTTTTTTTTTTTGTGACAGCATCTCACTTTGTAACTCAAGGTGACTGTGAATTCACTATGTAGCCCAGACTGGCCTCAAATTTGCAGCAGTCTTCCTGCCTGTGCCTCCCAAATGCTAGGATCACAGGTGTGCATCATTACACCTGGCTAGTCATTTAGCAATTATTTAGTTTTTCCACTTTACAGGATGAATGTTCCCAGAAGAATTAAAAGCATCATACCACAGTGGTATATGCATACCCAGTTTGTAATAACTAAATACTAGCTTAGTTTGTAATAGTTAAATCTTAGAAACAGCCCAAATGCCCAACAACAGGTGACTGGATATAAAGTATTTTTTCTTCATAAAATGGAATATTACTCAGACATAACGAATGATAAACTTGAGAACTGCATACCTAAATTAATAAACATGAAGCCCATACACTTCATTTGATCTTAGCCAAAAGGCCGAGAAGCGATTGAAGCCCATACACTTAAGTGAAATAAATAGGACACACACGTGTAAATACCAAATATTTTCTCTGGTCTGAGAAACTGAAAGTGTGAATGAAAAATCATAATGTACAATAGGTGTTGTGAAATAGGAGGAAAAGAAAAAGGAACTAGGGAGAGAAATTGGGGGAAAGGAAAGTAAATGGAGAGGTGTGGTAGGGTTGATGGATGCATCTTGATGTTAACACTGTATATTAAGGTAGAGTAATGAGGTACATATATTCTGAGAGACTGTTGACATGAGTGTACATTTATAAGGACTTTTTAATGCTTAACGTATTAATAAAGTAATAAAAATAAAACAGTATGGTGCTGGGCATGGTGGGTCACGCCTGTAATCCCAGCACTCAGGAGGCAGAGACAGGAGGATTGCTGAGTTTGAAGCTTGCCTAGGCTACATAGTGAGCTCAGAGCCAGCCTGAACTACAAAGTGAAAATAAAAAATTAAAACAAATGAAAAATAAATGAATAAATAAAAAATAAAAACATAAAATAAAATAAAAAATATAAATAAAAATAAAACAGTATGAATATTGTCACATAAATGGTGTTCTTATGAAATTTTCTCTGAAAAACTACTAGAAAATTTTGTATTTCTTTGTTTCATGAACAATTTGGTGTTAACACAGACAACATGGAAGAAGCACAGTTAGAGAAGTAGTTTATGAGTTATTAGCAAATAAAAGAAAACCTGCTGGCATATTACTCATTAAAGCAAGGAAGATGAAATAAATTTTGTTAAAGAACCAAAATAATTGATCACAAAATTATAGGAGAGTCCTTGCGGACTAAGGTGCTGAAGTCAGAAAATCTGAGTTCAAATAAGAATATTAATCACAAAGCAAAGCGATTTGGAACAAGTAACCCAACATCTGTAGCTATCAGTGAAGTATAAAAATTGTGAAATAATAATAGTATACTATGAGGATTTAATAATTTGACTTACACCACTACCTAAAGAATAGTAAAACTTTATTAAATAAAAGTCATGTATGCAATAAAACTACATATAAAATCTAAATTATATGAAATTTAATATCATATTTATTATATCCTTCAAGAAAACTCTTTAAATGATTTATGTGCTTTAAACCTTCATGACCACATCATAAAAAATTTATCATGTGAGAGGTAAATCCACATACTAATAGCCTCATACTTGTATAATTATCAAATGTAGGCTTCAAAGAATACACTTAAATGTTCCACTTGGCTACTTTCTCACTCATACATGAGCAGTGAAATGAAAAAATGCATAAATACCTAGTTTTTTTAAGTATTTATTTGGAGACATATAAATTTCTTTTTACCATGAAAAATTTATATTGCTGATCGTTTACCACAAAATCAAATGTTACACTACTAATGCTGTCATTAGTTTGATAACAGATTTTAGTTTATGACATATGCTGGTTACTAGTCATTTTGTAGGAAGAAGTAGTAGGACAAATTACTATCTGAAAATGATCAAGATTGGTGAGAGATTCTGCCAAATTCTGCAAGATAGAAATGTGTTTTCTTCTCAACAGGAGCTGAAACCCATTGCTTTCACATTTGGAAACACAACAGTGAGTGAGTGGCCCATCAATGAACAAGGCCAGCTTTTCACATCCACCAGTCAATCCTTGTCTGTTGTCTGATCCCCGCTGCCACTGCATTACCCAGAAACTGAAATTGACACTCAGATAAAATATTCTTGAACACACTGTAAATACCTTACCATGTTAGCAAGTATTTCCTCAGTAATAAAAGTTTCAAAAATCTTAAAATGTAATGATGGGAGGAAAATCCAAACAATGCCATGTAATATAAATTTATTTGAAGAAAATTAGATTATATTGATTCTGGGTGTTAGATAAATTCAGAAAACTAATTTGCATGTAATGCAGCCCATGGTCAGAGGCACCAAGGCAGAGATGTTATGGTGGAAGGCATACTGAAAGGAAGCTGCTCAGAGTGATGCTGAAAGCAAGCGGGGAAGGGCCAGTGAATGGAAACAGTCCGAGAAGTCAAGGCCTCATGACCTACTTCTCCTAATTGGCCTCACTTCCAGATAGGCCAGTCCACAGGGAATCCACCAATGGATTAACCCATTGATAAGCTTAGTCTCAATGAAATTACTTCCACAGGAGTCTGTTAATACATTCAGCATGACAGTCAAGATTAAGTGGTACAGATCCCTAACAATATAACATTCCTAAAGTCATTTTTGCTTAGAGAGGTATTTCCTTATATAAATTTGGTGAAAGATTGTAATTAAAATTTGAGAGTATCACTTCTCGGCCTTTTGGCTAAGATCAAGTGTAAAATTTGGGAGTAGCATAGGTATTATTATAAAATAGCTTTTTGATCTAAGGCAAAATTATGGAATGAAAGTATCTCAAGAAGAAAGGAAGAATTCTGCCTAATGAGGAGAGAAATATTCAAATGCATAACAATGTCATGGCAAACATTACAATTTTCCTGATGTGGTTTCTGCTTCTGATGATCCTATCTAAAGCCATGTTCAGTTTCTGATGAGCTGAAATCTCATCTTTGCTTCACTCAAATTAAAGGACTGCAGTGAAAGGAAGCAATGGTAAATTTACTTTATTCTAAATCAAGTCCTGCATTCATAAGCAGTACATGGTTAGCAATAAATCATTTAAACTTCTCCCCAAACCATTTTTCATATCAGCCTGTTAATACCACCAGCGACACTAATGTGCTGGGATTGCTCATCATTTGGCACAGTCAAGGACAGAGGTGGATGCAGAAAGTGGCTGACTTGCTCTGGTTTTCTGAACGTAATGATTATGCAGTCTCTAACTGGGTCTTCTCTTCAGTACAGGTCTAGTGTTCATTTTTCAAGTTGTTCTGCTCATCTGTAAATTGTTTTTCTCTGTCACTCTCACCAATATACTTTCCCATCAATAACAAAACATTACACAGGTCTCAGGTGCATTGTTATACCCCAGTGGTGGGTCTTAAAAATAAGAAACATATAATTACCCCTATTCTGCTGAAAAAAAAATTCGCAATGATACACAGTTAGTGAATTGATCTGGCGAACTCCCCTGTGGAAATCTACTCCTTAGAGTGCTCATTAGCTCTCCAGACTTGGAGACTGCTTTAGCTCCTTTTCTTCTTAAATAGCAGCTTCCCCAGGGTTCACATATTATGTTTCTTTTTCTTTTCATTTCTAAATTGCTTTCCCAACAAGGTTTGTGTATGATAACTACTGAAAGTCCAGCCCATCTCAGCATGTAGAGGCTGACTGTATTAACTTACTTGTTTTGAAGAGTGAATGTTTGCTGTTGTGATTAGAGCATTCTCAATGTCCTCTTCGTGACTCTCATCCTTTATGGAAGCTTTGTCTTCTCTGTCCTTACTCACTTTTTTCATACACTATCTCTAATTCTTTCAGCAGTAAATACCTAATGTCTTACAAAAGCCCACCCCACATAGTCTTAGGTGAACAAAGGTTCAAATACAATACAGATATCTTCAGTATATAATTTTATCTATATACGAACATATATATATTCAAATATTTATTCACATATACATCCAATTTTCAGTGCAATATTGTATATTTTGGTGATACTGAACATTATATTGCCATATATAACAGTTTTGCAAGAAGAAAATATTTTATTGAAGAAGAAATGAAGATTTGGAGAATAAAAATTAGTTTTTAATAGAAAAAGCAATTTTGGAGAAGATGTTTAGCTTCATTAGTCCTTGAGGGTGAAAATATTTTTAATTTGACAGTATGGTCATTCTCTTTTAACAATTTTTGTTGGCTCTTCAAATGACATTGTACCTATAAATACCATAGAATGTGTGGGTGAGCTGTAGCAATTGTTCAAATAATAAGTAAATATGAAAATGTAACTAGGCAGTATGATAATGAACAAAATGAACTATCTTACTACATATCAACAAGGAATAAGTTTATAGAAGCTTTATTAATAAGTGGCAGTGCTTGGAAGCACCCAAGATATCCTGTAGCACATAAATGGATAAACTGTTATGTCCAGGAAATAAAATATTATTTAGTGCTAAAATTAAATATAAATAATTAAATCATGAAATGAATAGGAAGCCTAAGCTAATGTAAAACATTTATACACTACGTGACTCTGAATATGCAGTATGTGGAAAATAGAGAAAAGTTAAGTAGACAGTTAAAAAGATTAATAGGTGTCAATAGGTTAGGGAAGAAATGAGCAACATAGAGAATTTTTTTTACATTAGAAATATTCCACCTTATTCAACAACAAGAGTGTGTATATGATATTTTACACTAGTCCAAGTGCATTAGATGAATAATATCAAAAGTGAGCAATTTTGATGGACTTTAGGTAGTAAAGATTTGTGAGTATACATTCAGCAGTTAGACATGCCATCCTGACAAAACCATAGATAGCGGGAGAAGCTATGATGTTTGGGAACAGAGAGTATATAAAAAATCTCTATGCTTTTCTGTTCAATTTTAAAATAAAACTAAAGCTGCTTTATAAACAAAGGCTTACTATAGTAAGTTTGTAAGGAACAGAGAAAGGGGACATTACTAGGATTCTTTCTGTGAGTCCTAGTGTCCTGTGAGTCATGAAAGCATAAGGCTAAATAATCCATTAGAAAAGATTGAAAACTGAGACTTAGAGTGAGAGCTGAGGTTTGGACCTGATCCATGCTTGTCTGGCCAGCAAGACACTCGCTACACCTTTGCTTGGTAACTTGGGCGTAACAAATGTAAAAGGTGACCCAGAGGTAGCAGCCATGATAATCCTATAACAGTTATGAAGATTTTATTCTTTCCCAGATGTCATCAGCTGGTATGCCCTGGAGCTTCACAGACTCACTGGACTATTGAGGTGTTAGCTGTGACTGCAGGTGAAAATGGAGTTTATCTCAACCTGTCATAGCCAGCCTTTAGCTAGGGAAACTAGGCCTGATCATAATTTAATTGTGAAATTATTTTCTTCCTACATTATGTATAATTGGTCCCAACATAAGTTAAATATTTTACTGGTAAAAATAATCAGATACAATGTTATGTCTTGATTTTGAAGGTTTGATGATGCCCATTATTACTGGTTGTAGACTGCTACCTGGATCTGAACCAAGAAGGTGAGGTGCGGAGACAGAACACATTCTCTGGTGATGATTTCATAGAATCACTTCCATCTTTACAGAACAGGAGTATTGGTTTTATACATGCAGTCGAGGGCGGGCATAGGCAAAGCTCTCCATATAGCCTGGTGATTGGCTGAGGCCTGAAGAGTCACAACATGGGGTGATCAACAGGAGATCTGAGCTTGGCCAGTCTCAAGACTGTATGCACTGAGTGGTGTGTGTGCAATGCCCTCAATACTGTCCTATAGTTAGCTACTGGACTTCGATGTGGTTTTTACTTAGCCAGACTACAAAATCACCTATATTTCCCCCTTCTGTCTTTGACTTGACAGCCTCAGCCAAGATAAAGTATTTTGTTGGGCTTTCCTTATTTGTCTGTGATGTTGTCTAATAAGTTATAGTGTGACAAGTTAGCATATGAGCTGCTTAGTTACTTTGTATGGGGATACACATACAGAGGTGTAATTGGCATGACACTGTGCAAGCACTTTAGTCTCTAATAGATGTAAATCTTCCAGTATAAAGTCTATTTGAGTCTGCAGCATCAGAATGACTGAGCAAACATCTTGGAATAGGGTTGGTGTATCAGGTAAAGTGGTGGAGGTATTAGGAGCCAGCTGATTGATGGCAGAGCTTGTTGTATGAGGGCCTTGAGGGCTCCCTAAATGACCAACGATATGATCAGCTTTGTTAATCGGTGTCTTTTGCAAGGAGGAGGAGTGTCTCGGAGTGACAGTCCAGCCATCTTCTTTGTTGGGAGGTCTGTTGTAGGGTCTGATATTCCGAGCAGGGATCCAGATGGGTTGTGGGCCATGCTGTGGGAACACACAAGAAAACCTCTCCCCACTGTCAACAGAGGCTCAGGACCCTTCCAGTTACTGGTTAGGGAGTTCTTCCAGAGAAGCGAAGGGAAGGCGGTTTCACCCTGTGGAAACCCCCAGTGTTTTTGTGTGGGGCATGGGATTTGTCTTCAAATGTTAAGAAGTTCAGATGGGGTCTCTCCTGTGGCATGCATGCTTGGGAAGAAGAGGCCTGTTTATCATTTCCTTCAGAGATCAGTGGAAGGGTTCTATGATTGCCTGTCCGTGAGGATTATAGGTGATTCCTGAGATACGTTTGATATTTCAACTGTTGTAGAATTCTTTAAACTTAGTTGAAGTGTAGGTGGGCTCATTATCTGTCTTTATCTGGAAAGGAACCCCCATAGCAAAAAAACAGCGTGGAGGTGAGCTATCACTTTTTTTTTCTTCCATTTGTGGTGTAGTGTATGTGAAGGAGAAACAGGTATCAACTGAAACATGAATACATTTGGCTCAGGCAAAAGCAGGAGCATGCACAATGTCCACTTGCCATAGTGCATTAGATTTGAAACCCCTGGGATTAATGTCTGGTGTCTGTAATGGCCTTCAGGGTAGTAGGAACCACAGAGGCACAGATACAAACAAGTTGTTTTGCCTGAGGGATAGTCAATTGTGGAAATAGGTCAATAAGACCTGGAGCTGACTGGTTGAAAAATTTTTGACTAGCAGCAGCTGTGGTGATTACACTGGCCCTATCAGCTGGGACTGTTTGATTAACTCTCAGATTTTCTTTGGATAAAGGTCTGGGTAATCTTGGATGTGCCTGAATATATTGTACAAAGAAAGGGGCCTTGCCATCTTGTCACAACTGTTGTGCTTATCAATAAGGCATCTAACGGAAAGCTCAGGATATGCCTTTAGGATGGTCCCATGAAAGGCAGGAAGGATGTTAGCAGAGTAAAAACAATCTATAAACAAATTGAAGGGTGTGTGTCAGGCAAATACATTAATGCTTCAAATATAGCTGTGAGTTCTTTCACTTGTGATCCAAAGAGAATATCCCAGGTAATATATAGTCTGATCAGTGCCTTAGGGTGGAAGAGAGCAAACCCATAATTAAAATACTGTATCTTGGGCTGGAGATTTAGCTCAGGTGGTTCTGTCACCTGCGTCAAAAGCACAAGGTCCTGAGTTCCATCCCGGTAACCACAGACAATGCTGGGCGTGGTGACTCTCACCCACCAGCAATCAATGCCACATACCACAGTGCCGGGTGTGGTGGCTCACGCCTGTAATTCCAGCACTCAGGAGGCAGAGACAGGAGGATTGCTGAGTTCAAGGCTTGCCTGGGCTACATAGTGAGCTCAGGAC
>PVIC010011293.1:0-41672 GCA_004025085.1 Thryonomys swinderianus
ATGTACCTGTGTATTGAAGAGAATTTATTTTCCAAGGAAGCTCTAGGGGAAGAAAAGGGTTAAGAGGCTCTGGTCCTGAGTTCCTCGTCCTGCCTCACAGCGGAACTGAGTTTGGGACTCAGAGCAACGGCCTGGGGCGGAGGAGGTCGTATTTGGTGGCGCACAAAGCCTGTCAGTCTTTGTCTGCAACAGGGTACCACAGAGTTCTGGAGGCGCTGCCTCTTCTTTGTTGGCTGCACTGTTGAAAGGAGTAACCGCTGAGGGCGGAAGGGAGGACTTTTCATTGGGTCCATCCACAGGTGAGAGAGAAGCTAGCCCAGGTGTGAGTTTCAAGACTCCTGCGTGAAAGGGCTGCGGACTGTTTACTGAACAGGACACGAAACGGATGCGTGTTTGAGGCCTGCTGCGCAGCAAACCCTGCTTCCCAAAACAGGGGCACAGAGGTCCTTGCGATCAATAGGTGACCGTGGCTTTGGTGGTTTAGAAATCTGGTTTTGTGCTTGCTGTAAACAGGGGTGAGGTCGGCCCCTCTAAAGGACACTTTTCATCTATGTTTAGGTCCCGGGTAATTTTTATTCTGTGGTAAACTTGAGGGTGAGGCTTCACTCCCCAAGGCACAGATTCTTTTCAAAAGTATGGAACTCTAAAGGCTCTGCTGGTAGGGGCCTTTTTTTGTTTTTAAAGCTCATTCTTTCTCTTAATTTTCTTCATAAATTCCAATTAAATATTTCTAACCAATTAAATATTTCTAACCAACATTCCACTTCCCACAATTAAAACCATTGCTGGAAGGACATCATCAGTTGTCCGTTAATAATTAAGTAATTATCAGTAAACTCTTTATTTCAAGAAAGTAATCATTCAACAGTCTAAAGAAAAATCCCAAAGCTATGTCTCAAGGATTGTTGAAAAATGTGTTTCCAGAAGAAATACATCCATGAATGATTCCGTCTAGTGACTCTCCTCCCTTCCCTCCCTCAATCCCCGGGTTAGGTGCAGGAAGCCAGAGGACACAGAAGGGCTCCTATTCCAGGTTTCTGGGCCAGACATGAAAACCACCTGGCTTCCACTTGTCTGTATTTTCACAGCATCAGGAGTTTAGCAACCAGGATGGGAGTGTAAAGGAAAAAAGAATTAGAAGCTGGCTACATAAACCACGCACGCAAGATTAAAACTCCTTTGTTGGCATGCCTTTAAAACTTAGAGAAGTCCTGAGATTTTCCATCATCAGCAGTATAACTTTTGATCTGTAGAGGATCTTTTAAAGGCAGCTTCTTGCTTCATTATTTAAGTGGTTTTCTGTGATAGTCCAGTTTTCACTTAAGCGACTTACTCTATGCTCTTAATGAAATATGAATGTTAACATTTACTTATCTTGTAACAATTTGTTAAAGATGAAACTATAAACAGCCTTGACTATGAACGGTCATGTATTTGGATTTTTAAATTTACATGTTTCCAAGCCATAAAACCTTAATTTTACTGCAACAAGAAATGATAAACTACCGAAGTTGTTTCTTCATTAAAATGGCGAGCAAACCTTAAAATGCCACCTTTTTTTTCTAAAAGTAGCATCTGCAGAACTGCCCTAAAGATTTAGAAATAGTTACTGTGGGAAGTTTTTCAATATGAAAAGTATGCAAAACGTTTTTCAGCTATGACTACATATTTTACAAACTTTTATTCACCTTTTACGAATAGATGATAGCTTTTATAACGCCTATGCTATTTGCTACAGCACTTCCAACAAATAAAAGTGAGGATCTAGATGAACTACTTTAATAATATTAATAATTGATGTAAATAATTTAAATAAATAATTTAAAGTTCATATGATAGCATTCAATTAATAAAGGATTTTAAATTTTTCTAGTAAAATATTAAGTGAAAAATAATTTATATATATTTATATATATTAGTAAATAAAAGTTAATGGCAAAGTGAAAGTTATCAAATTCTGGCCAAATTAAAGGTATAAGACCACATGGGGTGTAAATGTAAGAACAATAACTGAAGTGCTTTAATATAATATTTTTATCATTCTAGTAATATAAAAGGAGTCTCTTAAAACTAAACCATTTCTATGTGTAGTTCATAAAGACTAAAATCAAGTAAAATCTTGTACTTACATTGGCATTAAATTAAATGATATTAATACAATGTTATAGTGATGTGGGAATATATAGAAAAGTAAATATTTAAAAAGAAATTTTGTTTCATAATTAATAGAAGTTTCTCATTCCAGATGTAGTCCCACTATTCCATCCATTCCCATCTGAAGGATAGAAATTATGCATAATAATGAAGTGAGTCTTTTACAATGTAATGAATGATGACCTTTGATAAAATGAGCTCCCTACACAAAAGTATCATTCCTGTAATTTTGTAACCATCTTCCAACGACAGCTTTTTGCAAATATTTTTCATAGTTTGAATAGAATCTCTGACTTCACAGGAACCCTAGCAGATAATAGCAATCTTTGGAGGCGTCTGTTGGTAGACGCCAATTCACAATATGTATATGTATATGCCTATAACCACCCACTCAGACAAAAATAATGAATATTTGAGAGAGAAAATCATTCCTCTCTTGGCTTTTACAACCCAGACTTCCTAACTCAAACATATTTTGAGAAAGAGAAGCAACTTTCCAGAGCAAGCATTTAGAGAGAAGAGATGAATACATGTGGTACTTGAATTGCATAAAAAAGGAACTGCTAATAGTGTCTATTTATAAATAATCTACACAAAACTCCATTATACTACCTAATGATAATTAGAGGGAAGGGGAATCAAAGAATTCAGGTCTGCCAAATAAATAAAATATTCTCTCTCAAATTAAGCAACAAATTCATAAATAACAAGGCTGATGCTACAAATTTGAAAGATGTCTCTTTTGTAACATAAGACAAAGGGAGCATAGAGGAATAAATATTGATTGAACTAATCATCTGATGAATAGAAATGAGATTTACCAGTGCACCAATATAATAGGCTATGTTAACTAGCTCTTTCATGGCGCATATGCTGCCCTTTCAACCCCTGACCCCGTCCATTCAGTTCTTAATGAGGGAAACCACAGGTGTTATAACGGCATTTATAGTGAATCAAGCGACATAGAACAACCATGTGGTTAACTAATGGCATCGTATGTGAATTCTTACAAAAGGAAATATTGTGTTCATAATGTCACAAAATTATTGTGTGTTTCAAAGCACTTGGAATTCTGGCATGCTCAGGTAACCTTGAAAATATATCTATGTGACCATCATTACTTCAAGTCTCGGGTTTGGTGACTCTGGGATAAGGGAATTGTATTAATGGTCATTTGAGGAGCTAAAAAAATGTTCTTCAGCATATACCTTACCCACATTGTTGTGCCCGTACAATATAAACATTTATATATAACACTTAGAAGGAAAAGTGCTTTATATGTAACATAGTATACTTTATTATTTTAGGGGGTATTAGTGGTTGTTTTATAAAGACAATGTAAATCTGACCATACAACAATAACTAGACAGTAAATTTTATTTTAAAGTTAAATTAGGGTCTTTTTATCATAGGCATGTCCTTGGAAAAGCCAAAATGAGCTTGTTACCTTTTGCCAAAGCATGAAGCTAAAAACTTATCTAAAACCATGTTCTTAGTAAAGAGCAAAAATTATTTGCTTTAATTTTAAATATGTTAATTCCTGTATAGTGAGTATTTTATTAAATGGGTGGATTTGCTGTATTTGTAAACTACTTTATTAGAATAGGTATTCATTAATGCCATTTTTGCTATCATATTATGGGGTCTTGGGTTAGATATTTTTAATTTATAGAGCTCGCCAATATCAGCAAAAGAACAAATTAATCAAGTTTACTGAATTTTGTTTTTTACTGCTGGCTGCTTATTACTGTAATATCCTGGTACAGTGGAGACTTTGAATGATTTAAAATGTTTAAAGAAAATTGTTGCATAGATTTTACCACATAGTGAAGCTTTTTTCAGTAAACACTACAATCAATAAAATTTGAATCATATTTGCATTGCCATAAATGTCCAATAAAACACCCTTCTTTTAATGACTGCTGTACCATTAGCCGAATTGCTTAGATTCTGTTGGAGTCATGTGATAATAAGCATTATATGACATTTAATTATAAACTAGAATTATGAACACTGGTCTCTGAGTTTAGTCACAATATTTTCCTTAAAAAAGAAACTACAAAACATTTTCTAAAAGGCCTTGGCATTTATAATCAAAGCAGAGATATGGATAGATAGTAGATAGATAGATAGATAGATAGATAGATAGATAGATAGATAGATAGATAGATAGATAGACAGACACACAAACACAAAACTTTCTCACTTAAATTTTCTGCATAGCATTTTTTCAAATACAATTTTTTTTCCTTATTTAATACCATCCAGGCTTAATTGTGTCCTTTCTGAAAACTTTGTCAAGCTTGTTGATCTAGCCATTTCTAGGAATCCAGATTACCACACACACTCTTGGGTATAAGAATGAGGTTATCTTTCCAAAGCTGTTCCAACTTCAGCTTTAATTTTATAAGGGATAAGTGCAAATATGCTGTCTAACATGTCAATGTACATACATACTAAAGGAAAAGCGTATGACTCACACATTTATTCACAATTTACTGCACATCAACCCAAAGTAGGGTAAAGGAAAGAGCTCGAGGATGCTCATGTCTATGCAGCAAAGCCAGCTGGTGAGTTCCAAGCCAGGCTCCAAAGCAAGCACAGAAGGGAACGTGGCAGGGATGCTGTCTGAAGACAAAGCAGGTCTCACCGGACAAGTGCTACTTGAGATGGGCCTGGAAGGAGGAGTAAAGGTCCTTCCATTGGTTCATTTGTTCATCACAAAATCTATTAAATTATTGTTTGCTGTTCTTATGTACTGGACACTGTGGTAAATTGAGTTTATTAAAGTAAGACTATCCAGAAAAGAATGTAACCTACTGTAAGAACAAGTATTAATACTATAATGAAAGCTTCTCAAAAGTTAGTTTTAAATCTATAGTAATTTTTTTTAATTGTACCAAAAATATACTGAAGAAAAATGCTGGTATGAGAAAAGGATATTATTTGTTTTAAAAACTATCACCAAGTATAAAAAGTTAAAATATTCATATATATTTTATTTTTAAGGGAAACTCTCATTTTTTAAAAAAAAATAAGGAACTGGCTGATATATGTGCTGAATTGCATTTTCTTTAATGTCTAAGCTATGATCCGAAAGTATTGATATCTATTCAAGGATACCTTAGATTACTCACTATCAGTCAGAATAAAATTCAATGTAATAAAAGTGTAGATAAAAGATTTTGAGGGCCACAGTGATATTCTTCAAATTCTTCAATTCCAAGTAATTTGATATGATTATATTTTGAAAATTAAGCCATAAAAACACATAATAGCCCTGGTGATTTCTGATCTAGTCTTTCTATTACACATATTTAAATGAAGAAAATTCTGAAGACTCTTCATAATATAACCCTGAATATAAGCAGTAAATATTAGCAGGTCCATCCCAGCACTACTTATGGGTCCAGCGGTGATCAGGCTGAAACAAATTTCATTAAAGTTCACAGATAAGATTCTTCTTTTGGAATAATAATTTCACATTCCAGGCTTACACATTAGCTTCTGTGAATTCCATTAAAACATGGGTCCTTAGACTGGTGCTAATTCTCTCAGGAAAACACTGGTGAGATTAAGTTTCCCAGCTTACAAAACCAAAACAATGAGACTGGGCCAGGAAGAATTCATATACGCAAATGCCACCATTTAGGATTTCTAGCAGCCAAATTTTTACTATTGACCATAGCTCTCTGCAATAGCATGAAGTCCATCCTAAGCAGGAAGCAAGACAACAGAGTCACCTTTTCAGTGCTGGAGAACAGAACTGGTCATGCTCTCCTATTCAAGCCACATCCCGGAAATACAATGGCGATGGTGATGTCGTTGGATTTATTTGTTTCTTGGAATAGAAGGGATTCAAGAACTGGCTGCAGGATCCCACTTTGAGGGCTTCTCTAACCATTGCAGGTTTAAAAAGTCCCTGTAACTTTCAGTAGATTTGATTGAACAAATGTTTCATAAGACAACTGGTTTATGGAGACATTCTGTCTTCTCACCCTTTATTGAACTTTGTCTCTGGTTTTGTGGCTTCACATTATGCCCTGCAAAGCACTACTCGGCATGATTAATACAGATTGAACCTTTGGAAAACAATGGTTTTACTTGAACTATTATGTGTAACACGAATCTAGTTGCTTTTTTTTATTTAATGTAGCTTCTATGGAAATATCACTGGTACTTAATAAACATTAAACCACTATTGTGAACTTTTCATTAAAACAGCTATTTAAAGGCAATCTTATTAAACAGGCTGAGAACGCTTTGTTGCCTGTAATTAACTCTGAGAACATCAAATTCAGACAGCCGTACTGTTTTTATTTGCCTACATAGCATAATTAAGAGTGAAACTAGTCATTTGAAAAACTATATTTAAAATATTTTGTTTCATGTGTCAAAAAGAAGACTACAAATGTGCTTCATGAAAATCTGTATTCAAAATTTCCCAGGTAAAATTTCACGATATATTAGCTGGAGTCACAATGAACACTCAAATCATATTTTTTCATCCAACAGATGTTGACTTCTAGATTTCAGATCGAGGAATTACACAGAAATTTAAAGAACTTAGACTGTTGATTTTCTGTTGAATAATTCACTATCATTATCACTGTCAGGTCAAATGATAAAATTATTACACGGAAATTTTTCTTTTATCTTGTGCATAAGTTGTGGCTGGCACATGTAAAGGAACTAAACACTTTTAAAGGAGAAGAAACCTTGTAGCAGATTTCCACAGTTGTTGAATATGAGCAAATGCCACACAGTCTGGTAGAAAAGAAGAACATTTGTTCAGGAAAGACATATCAAATCATTAAGGTACTGTACTTCCTGGAAATAGTTTTATACAGAAAATTCTTTTAAAATTATTCAGAAATTCTGAAATCTATATTAATTGATTGGATCAAAATTAAATTTAAAGTGAGCAGTATAACATTCTGGACATTTTCATTTAAATAATCTCTACTGTTTATTATACCTTCATCTTTGCAATTTATTTTTGTTACTGTTGCAAAAATGTATTAAGTACCAAGGAGACTTTTGTATAAGTCTTGCCAAGAATAACTCAAAAATACTGATAATGTGAATACTCATAAAGTAGCATTGATATTCTTCTTGTTGTGTTGTTTTGTTTTATTTACTAATATTACTAAAGATCAATCTGCCTTCCATCCATGCCAGAATCAATTAAATTTCATTAATGGCTTTAGGGGGTGTTCTTTTGTGATGAAAGAAATTTATTCTGAAATTTCATCATATTTTATTGTATCCTCATTGTTATTAATGAACTTGGAAAGATTATCTAACATGGTCAGCTGTGTTAGAGTCAAAGATAACCATTTTATAAAGCAATAGTTAAAGATAGATGATAGATGATAGATAGATAGATAGATAGATAGATAGATAGATAGATAGATAGATAGATAGATGATAATATAACAAATTTGTAGATGACATTTCCATTACTGGATCAAGTTTCAGCAAATCTTGATTACTGAACACTTTACCCTGTGAAAGATACAAAGACCTCCAAGACAAGTCTCAAGCATGTAAAGTGGTTTTCTTATAAAGCCCTAAATAATGCCTTAGTTGATATTTGTTCCATGTAAATTCTTTAAGTGCCTATTGTAAGTTATATTCCTTTTTCTTAAATGAAAAAAATGAATGTGTTCCCCGCAACCATTCATTTAAAGAGGTTGGTGTCTGAAAGGGTTACCAAGCCTTGACCAAACAGGGCTTCTTACTGAGATCATTTCTGCTTTCAGTAATCTATTTTCCCATCCTTCATTCTATTTTTTTTAGCACTCTTGTAACCCTAGCAGATATCAGTAATCAGTCCTGGAACTAATCACTTGTGAAGCTCACATACAGCTTCCTATCATTTCCCGGTATTGGGAAACATTCATCAAAATTCTCACCAATAATTTGATCATATAAAGAATAATGTAATAGAACTTTTAATTAATCACAATATTCCCTTGGGTAAACATGGTTCTTCACAAATTTCTCTCTCAAAATGATGATGTTGGCCTTTGTCAATCTCAGGAAAATAAGAATAAGCATTATTGAAAAGTCCATAGATTCTGAATAGATACTACCCAGGGTAATACTCTCAAATCCAAAGCATACATAGTAAATTTTTTTTCTGGCCATAATTATTCATTTACACTAAAACTTTGATTTCATAAATTCAAATATACCTCCTTTCATATAGGTTTCAAATTTTTGGTAAAATCATATATTTACAGATGTTTTCCCCACTAAGAATGTGCATCTACTTTAAAGAAGCAATTTTATGAGAAATACCTCTGAAAACCATTGATGGCTAAAGATAAACATTCTGTCTCAAAAGTCTACTTGTTCAAAATTCAGTGGCAATAGGCACTTTTAGTTTGTTAGATTAATCGCTCATTTTTTCCTTAACTTGTCAATCCACTCCTCTGCTTTTTGAGTTTGTCCAAAGGGAGGGGGTTAATTTATCTTCATTCATGTGCATTTCAAGCAAAGACGTGGGTTGTGAGTCTAGCATACCAGCATTCACCCACCTGAGCTTAATTAATTTGGACTGATGGACAAGTATTGAAACTCTCATCGGCACACTATTTATACCAAAGGCCTAGTACTGTCTTTCTATGTTTTGTAGAAGTATATTTTCTTTTTCTTTTTCTTTTTTTTTTTTTTTTGAGACAGGGTCTCGCTTTGTAGTTCAGGCTGGCCCTGAGCTCACTGTGTAGTCCAGGCAAGCCTCGAACTCAGCAATCCTCCTGTCTCTGCCTCCCGAGTGCTGGGATTACAGGTGTGAGCCACCACGCCCAGCATTATATGTGGTTTCCAGGGATCAAACTCAGGACCTTGCGCTTGCAAGGCAGGCACCGGAACCACTGAGCTAACCCTCCGGCCTGTAGAAGCATATTTTCTTTAAGGAAACAACCTTGACAACATTAAGAAGATACCATGTCCAATTGTGCCCAAAAACATAAGGAAAAAAAGACAATTAAATTTGACATTAATTCTAAAGAAATGCAGAATTCCATTATTCCACAACAATATTGCAATTTAATTTGTTTTGCATTTTGACTGAAACATAATATTCCTTACATCCAGCTACCATTTATAGAATACATTTTTATGCTTTCAAATTAAGATCATTTGCTTTTTTTTTTTGAGACAGGGTCTCACTTTGTAGTTCAGGCTGGCCCTGAGCTCGCTATGTAGCCCAGGCAAGCCTCTAATTCAGCAGTCCTCCAGACTCTGCCTCCCAAGTGCTGGGATTACAGGCATGAGCCACCACCTCTGGCTGCATTTCTTTAAAAGCATAATTATTAGGTGACTTTTATTGATTTTTCAGGCCTCTTCAGTTGTAAACAGTATTGTATAAAATATAGTATGAAACACTGATTTTACTATGGTTATTATCTGGTCCTGGAACTGATCGTGTTATGTAATAGGCCTGACTCACCCAAGTCACCAAAATTTGACCATAGATGCCCTTAAAAAATGGACTTCACTGGGCTATCTTCATCTCATACTTAGTATCCACTGTGTTGAATAACATCCACTTGGAAGAGACTGTAGACTTGTCTCCAGTGATCTTTGTGTGACTGCATGAACACACCTTTTTGCATGCACTATTTTAGAAATAGTGACATGTTTCCTTACACTCATTAATTCTGTCAGTCTTTGTACTACAGCTGCTCTTATGGAAAACTCTGAAAACATTTAAAGAAGGAAACTGTATAAACTTGAGAAGTGCTGACAGATGCAGTCTCCTTTCTTTACAAATGTAATAGAAAAAATTGATAATAATATCTTGCCTGTGTGCAAGATATAAGCTCTGTAGTTCTTAATGAGCTCATGTAGATCCTGTCTCGAAGATCCACTCAGCAATCTTGAGAGACATGTAGGACAAGTCTAAAAGAGAAATATGTCCAAAGTAGCTGAGCCAAAGAAAACCCCAAACACAAACAGGGGTCTCCTTTAAACCACGGTGTAGTTTCTGCACTTCAGAATAGTCCCCAGTCACAAGCATAAGCATGCAATTTATAAATGAAGTGAATATAAATTGATAATAAACATTTAGAAATAAAAAGGTCAACCTCACTTATCAAGTAATTAAAATGAGTGACATGTTTATTTATTTAAATGATAATAAGTATGATGCTTTGAAATGTAGCATTCCTATATTTTATAGTAAGAGCTTGTATCAGGACAATGAAAACCTTTGAAAGCCTTACACTTTTTTCTAGTAATTCATCTTCTGGGAATCATTCCAAAGAAAATAAACTTAAGTAGCAACAACACCTTACAACTAAACATTTGCAACTAAAGATAGGCTATAGCTTCATTGTGATGTTTTCAATAATGAAGAGAAAGTTTGGTCGTCATGCTCTTCATGACACAATTTCATATCGCATATATTCTCTGTGTATACTGTTATACATTTGCCATCTATTCAATAGACCTAACGAGTAGTAAGTGTGTTTACATTACTAACAGGATGTTCTAGGAACTGGAGATAAAATCGTGAGCAAACAAAAAAATGTTTAAAATAAGAAAAAATAGAATATAGAATTGTACATATGTACTAAATTAGAGATGAATGCAAGCATAAGAAATTGAAGAAAACAAAAATAAGGCATCACTGAATATTAAATTTTCAAATATTTTCTTTTCCATACTTCCAAAATTTCTCAGAGCCTCTGTAGATTTTGGCATTAAAGTGAACATTCAATACTCTCTCACAGTAATAAGTCTCCAGTTCATCATTTGCCTGCAAACAAACCTCTGGGTCGCTGGTAGGGTTAATGCTAAAAGTTTAATAGCTCATTGAGAAAAATAACTTATTTGCTATTTTCCCAACTACTCTTTTATCCCTCCTCAAATATTTATCAAGGACCTATTATGCAGAGTTAAAGGTTAAATGAGCTTTTGCATGCTTTTTTTTTTTAAGGAGTTACGTTTAAAGGTTGTACCAAAATAAACTCCTCTCTTAAGTGTTGAAGGTACCAAGTGATAGGATTCAGTCCCATATCCTAAAGTGCTTAGAATTTACCCTTCTTTAAAACCATATGCTGTAGAATAACTGGTAAAGATTTTTTTCCCATATTATGGGTTGCCTTTTTGCTCTGCTGATGGTTTCTTTTGCTGTGCAGAAGCTTTTTAATAAAAAGAGATCCCATTTGTTGATTTCTGCTGGTAGTGCTCATGCTATAGAGGTTTTGTTCATAAAGTCTTTCCCTAAGCCAATGTCTCCAAGAGTTTTAACTAACCTATTTGGCATCAGGTTTAGAGTCTCTGTTTTAATATCTAGGTCTCAAAAAGAATTACAAGATTCATATCACAGCGACATTGGTGCACCCATGTTTATAGCAGCTCAGTTTGTGATAGCTAAATCTTGGGAAAAACCCAAATGCCCGTCAACTCTAGACCGGATAAAGAAAATGTGGGGGTTTTTTAATAAAATGGAGTATTACTCTGCCATAAAAATGAGATTGAATCATTTATACTCAAACGGATGTACCTTCAGTACATACTCATAAGTAAAATAAATAGGTCACAGACGTGTAAATATCGTATATTTTCTCTGGTATGAGAAACTGAAGTTATGTGTTCTAGAATGCATGACTGATATTGTGAAATAGTAAATATTCAAAGGGAAATGGGGCTTAGAGGTAAATAATGAAGAAAGAAAAAATTGATGGTAAAAAAGGGAAACAATGCTTGTGTATGTAGGGGTGGGGAGAGGTAGGGAGTGGAGGGGGAAAATAAGAATTAAGTAGTGTCATATACTGGTACAAATTCTCACTGTGGAGTGTAATTGTGATGTGTATATATAATGTACCAATAAAATGTACCAATAAAAAAACACTAAATATACACAAAAAAATGAGAACCATAGGCTGTAATTCACAATGATTACTGGAAATAGCAAGAACTTCAAAGCGACAGAGAAAGAGAAAATGAGAAAGGCTAGAAATAAAGGAAAGAAAGTGGAGACGAGGAAGAGATTTTTTTAAAAATTTGACGTCTGTGGGAAAGCTGCACCCTGTCATATTAAGCTCTTATTAAGAGTTAATAATATTTAATACTGCTTTTTGCCTCTGAAGGCTCATATTAATAGAATTATTTCAGATACTGCAGAAAAGAACAACATACATAGAAAAGTTAATCAGTTTCCCTCCATTTCCCTCCATTAAATGTACTTATATTATTCCCCCGAATAAAGTGTGAGGCTTTGAAACCCTTGGGGGCATTGAAGAATGCCAACGCAGGACCCACAAGGGAGTGAAAGATGAACTGACTCTTACTGATAGGATTGTAGTTATATTTTAGATATTTCTGTGCTCTTAGGTAGACAAGGAATCTCAGTTTGCCCTGAAAACTGTTTGAAGCGCATTGGTTTTTTAAAATTGATTTTATTGGTCCATTGTATACATACATTATGATCACAAGCAACATTGAGAATTTGTACCTGTACATGAAATATCTTGCTTCTCATTTTTCCCATTCCTCTGCCCTCCCTACAACCCCCACCCCCATATACGTAGCGTTTTTTTCTTTTTATTTTTTTTAACCGTCAAATTTTTTCCTCTCTCTTTTTCACCTAACTCTTTGAAACTCAATATGATGTTCACTGCTAAGGTGGTCTTCATACACAGGCACTCATACACCTAAGACAGTGGTCTCAATCAGGTGGTAATTTCATTCCCACAGGAAATATGTGGCAATGTCTAGAGAAATTTTGGGGTGCCATACTGGCAAGATGCTACTGACAACCCATAGATAAAGATCAGGAATGCCACTGACCCTCCTGCAATGCACAGGACAGCCCAGAAAGCAAAGAACAATCTTGCCCCCAACAGCTGCAGTGCTGGGATTAAGAAAAACTGCCCCAGAAATATATATGGTTTCTAAAAAAGAGTCAGTTCCTAGATTCACAGTTTCCAATGCACTCTCTGGAAAAAAAAAAAAAAACTATTTTCTGCTTTATTCTTCCCCTATACAATAATTTCATTCCATTCTAAGAAAGAAAGGCTGAATGTTCACTCGTTTGCGATCATCCTATGTGCACAGCTCCCATAGCAGGAAAATGCCCATCACACTGACAGAAGAAGCAATCTGAAATATTGACTTTGATGCTGAGAAAAATGAATGGCTTTAATGAAGAGAACACTTTGCTTACAAATCAGCCAGTTTACATTTCTTTACTTCAAGCAAGATTGAAGCAAAGCTTGTCCCAAACAAACAAAAAAAATTTGCCTCAAAATTTACTCAATGAATTTAGTCAGATAGCTGAATTTAAGGAAGAAAAGGAAATAAGCCAAACAATTAATGCGCCAAGGAAACTTGTACCATAACGCTAAGATTAAGTGTATTTTAATCATAGCAGTCTGAGGCAGAAATATCTGCTTTTAAAATTATTTGTAGAGATTCCAGAAATCTTTTCTCAAATTTTGTCTGTGTTAATTATAGGTCCCCTTGTCACAGGTTGAGTTATAGGCTTCTCATGGGTATGTTTATGTATTTCTTACTCTGACAATTTAAATTTCTTTACCGAAAGACAACTTTTCAGAAACATCATTGCTTTGTTATATTATGATATATGAGAATTTCTGGGCTGATCTTTCTGTTTGAGAGAAAATTAAAATTTTGTGTAAAACAGGTTTTTGATGACAGTGCTATCTGATACAAGGCATGTATTTCAGAAAGTTTGAAGAAGCTGGAATGCTATAAAATAATTAGTTCTACTTTCCTCTACATACCCTAGAAATGAGTTTAAATATTTATATTTCAAAAAAAGAATACAGAGAATAACATTAAAAAATCAAACATAGCCACAGAATTAAATGGAGAAAAGCTCCATCTTACCTAAAAGATAAATTTCCTTTAAATACGTATTTTCATGTTTAGTGAGTATAAAATTTGTGGCATGTTTGTGTTATGTTGTCGATTGTATCTAGTGTTGATGATGAAAATAACTTATTTTAGAAGAAATTTAATCTCAGAACTTATGTTCACAGGGGGAAAATATTAAATTTAATGCATATTTTTGTTGCAGAAAAATATAACCTAGTTGTTAGTGAAAGACTTTCAAACATGACAATCTTCACATTAGAATAAAATTCTGCAATGGAAATGAAATTTAAGTACAAATTTCAGGAGAAAAGTAGGCACTGTAAAAATTTCTGTTAAAGTCCTTGTTTATATGTTTTTCTGTTCAAATGTATGATCTACATATCAAAACATTTTGAGATTCAGATTCCACTGTCATATTTACAGAACAACTTAATCCTAAAATCCAAAATGTCTCAAAAATTACATCCTTTGGAGTGATAGTGTACATACTATAAAATCTGCTTTAACATGAATTCAGGGAAGAAGCATAGTATCCTGGGACCCACGTTCTTCTGCAGGATGGTCAGCCATGCATCCTCAGGTACATATCAACCTGGCACTTCCCCTGTTCAGGAACTGTGATCACTGAGGACTTAGGCAGCAACAGTTTCAAACTGAATGATAACTTACTTTCCATTAACTTCTCTTAGCTAACCATGCAGCTTCCTATGGAAGAGCCTGTGGACAAGCAACTGTTTATTTTCACTCAGGATTTTAAACCACCTGTCCTCTGAAGGAGTTGTAAATGCATGCAAGCCTCAGAATTAGGAGGCATAAGACAGAAATGATATTATTCTCCAAAAGGGAGGTACTTCAGGACACCCCACTAGCCCTGTGGTCTGAGCACTTCTACTGTAAACCTCCAGGTGGTGAATGTCTTGCTCTGTGGTTCATGGGGTTTCTGTTGCTGTAACCACAGCACAAATTCTCAGTGCTGCCCAGTATCAATCATACCAATGTGCAAACAAATGTCTATGTCTTTCAATGAAATCTTATCTTAAAAATATATAGGTCTATGGGCTAGATTTAAGTGACTAGTAGTTTGCTGACCCAAATCCTTGACTCCCTCCCTGGAAAGGACCTGACAGGACAAGACAAGTATCTTAGTGAATTTAGTGTTCTCATCTCCTGGCACAACACTTGATTTTCAATAAAGAAGTGAAAGCATTCAAGCCTTAAGAGGGTACAACTATCTTAAAAGTATACTGTGATGGGCCAGAGGGTTAGCTCAGTGGTTCCGGTGCCTGCCTCGCAAGCGCAAGATCCTGAGTTCGATCCCTGGTAACCATATACAATGCTGGGCGGGGAGACTCATGCCCACCAGCAATCAATACCGCATACCACGGTGCCAGGTGTGGTGGCTCATGCCTGTCATCCCAGCACTCGGGAGGCAGAGACAGGAGGATTGCTGAGTTCGTGGCAGCTTGCCTGGGCTACATAGTGAGCTCAGGGCCAGCCGGAACTACAAAGCGAGACCCTGTCTCAAAAAAAAAGAAAAAGTATGCTGTGATGTAAGGAATGAAGTAAGAGAGGACTATGAACCTAGTAGAGCCTAGCTATTAGGCAAGGGGCCTTGTCTCCAGAAGTCCAAGGTAACACGGTTACACATAATGGAATAAAGTAGCAGTATGGTATATTATTTATAAACATTACTTATATTGAATAATTAATTGATACTCAGATGGAACATCTCATGTATCTTCTTCATTGTATTTTGAACCCCTTGAAATGAGAAATCTTTGAATCTCTAAAACCAAATCTGTAGTTTATCCATAATAAGTAATTGAAATTTCACATTAATTATAGATAAAAAGGTAGATTTTTTTAAAGTAGCCAATTATCTCACTAATTAGCAAATATTTGGCATATCTAGTATGCTTTAAACATTATGGTGTTGCTGGAAGGAATCCAAAAAATAAAGCTTTATCTGTTGAACAAATAAATACTCCATAACATTTATTATGTATCACATTCTTGTCTAATTCCTAAGACACATTAATTCAGCTAATTCTCACAAATGTTTGGTAAACTAAGATTGATCTCTTTTTATAGAGAAGAAGACTGAGATACTCAAAGGTCAGGTAACTGGTCTAAAGCCGCGCCCCTAGTGCCTGCAGAATGGGCTTCCGGTGCACCTGCCTCATCTCCAAAGCATGAATTCTTATCCATTCCAAAATGCTATCAGGTTCTGGGTAAGCAAATTCCTGGAATTTGTATGGTCACACTCTAACTCTGTGAAGGCTTCAAGAAGACGGATGGGAATAGGTGACTTAAAGTACCACACCATCCTGTCCAGTATTGCCAAACGATGCCTGGAATCGTGGAAGCCAGATGAATTCAGAAAAGAGGCCATGGGAACATTACAGGAGGTCACTCAGGCCTTCGGATTGTGTTGAATTTATTTGGTAAAAGATTCACGGAGAAACCTTCATAGTGGAAAGACAGTGTAGGTTAAAGCTTAGGGGGAAAAATTCTCCATGTGTGTATGCGGGTGCACACGTGCATGCATACCCAAAGAAAGCTAATCCTGAGACATAAGCAGCCTTACTCCATCCTTACCATGTGGCAGATGCTGCACTGGGTTCTTGACCTCAAAAGAGGTGACAGAATCCTGAGCATGGAAGTGAGGTATCTTGGGGTTCTGGTCTCCTCTACTTCACTTCTTTATCCCTCAGATTTTTGTGTAAAGTGAAGATAAATAATATTCTGCATCCTACGCTCATTGTAACAATTAAAGCAAATGCGAAAAGATTTTAAAGTGTTTAGTCTAGTTCCTGACATTCTTGTCTCCTTAAGCGGCTGCCTACTGTTCCTAGGCTATAGCTCCAGAGCTGCGCACTAGTGTCTTGAGTATACGGATCATTTTCCAAGTGCACCAGGTGTCTGAAGGAGTTCTCCTTTGTAAGCAGAGATCCGGTTAGAAAAGAATTGAAAGGCACTAAACTATCCAAATAGAAACTTTGCTAAGTTGAGATTCTTTGAGAATATTGGGGACCTAGTGTTGGAATTTATGATTGAAAAACAGAATATGTGATTGTTCTTAGGTATAAAATAGGCTTCTTGAAGCTTTAGGACTCACTGTCCAGAGAGGCATCAAGCAAAAAGTAGAATTAAGACCTGGAGCCTTGATGTGCACGGTGTCAGCAAGGCTAGTAACAACCCTTACATGTTTTGGGGCTTTATTTTATTTTAATTTTATTTTATTATTTTTTATTTTATTGGCTTGTCAGCCAGACACTGTGCCACTGAGCTAAATCCCCACCCTGACCCTCTCACTTAGGAGACCTACCTTACAAAAGTGTCTTCACTCCCACCCCCAGTTCTGAACAGGCTTCAGTCACTTCACTTCAGTCTGCTATTGGTTTCTTACTTAGATTTACTGACGTTTGTTTAACATTACCTAGATGGAAATAAAATTCTAGATACAACAGTTACAAGGTATAAGTTACAATGTTTGTCCACATACTAACTCACTGACTATTAAATCCATTGTGCTTTGTTTCCTAGCTATGAAGCATTGATTTGTTCCTTTCTTGGGGAGTGTTTTATAATGAAATTCCGAACTCTTTACATGGGAGTTATCTAATATTCTAGTGTATCATGTTTACATGCAAATTTTGAAGATCCTCCAACAATCTAAAATACCCAAGTTTTCCCTTCCTTTTTTTCTAATAAAAAATACGTTTTGTAAAAGAAAAACTCAAACTTTTATTTTGAAATATACACAAATATTACATATAGCAATTGATCATATATGATGTGCATATGTGTGAGTGTACACCAGCGAGCTCCTAGGGAAGGAGCCCTTGCTGAGCAGGCCTCTCCACTAAACTGCACCCCTAGTCTGTTTTCACATCGTGTCGATGGTGTTTTCTGCGGTAATGGAAGGTACTGACATCAGGAGACAGCCCAGTCTTGTGGTCTAATTAAATACACATCAACTCAGTAGGCAGAGAAATCTGGTTGTGCAGGTATTAGCACCTTGTTAGCAGTCAAAAACCTGCTTTCTCAGGCAGATTCTATTTTTGAATGGGAAGTTTTCTACAGACAAAAGTTGTGATGTTTGAAAGGCATTTAATGAATTTACATTTAATCCATAAAATGAAGTCTTTTCTTACCAGACATTGTTTAATTAAAATAAATGCTAGCTACAGTACTCTTCAAAACAATGACCAGTTTCCCAAAACTATTTCTTGTTCAATTTCTAGAGGAACAGAAACTCACATTTAAAATATCATTCAAACTGATTTTGTGAAAACTCACATGAACATGTAATACTGTACTGATAAAAACGAGCTAGAAGATCCAGGTTTCCCAGGGAACTGGCCTGAGTTCCTTCTTATCCTCATCACAGCTAATTCATACTGAGCACTTACTGTTTGAGAGCCTCTCAGGTGCATTTATTACAGGAGCTACATCCGTCCATTACCAAGAGAAAGTCTTGAAACTAGTGGTCTTACCACCCAATTCACAGATGAAGAAAATGAGGCACGGGGAGACAGGGTAACTTGAACAAGCTCACCAGATAGCAGCTGAAGGGGAACAGCAACTATAACCCAGCTGTTGAAAAGCTGGCTGCTTCCAGTTGACTCCTCGCAGCCTCTCTTGTCTTTCTCAGAGGCCCTTTGGAGTGCCTAACATTCAAAGGCCTCCCTGACTCTAACCAAGCCAAAGCCAAGGGAACAGTCTGGCAAAATACTCCTGTTCACCCTCCTGTGGAAGCCACGTGTGGTATGAAGACCTCTGCTCAAAACCAGGAATGGGACACCCAGAGTGACAGGGTGAGATTCCATTAATATGTAGTTTAAAAATTACCACCAATGACTATAACTGTCCCTGTCCCTGAGGTGGTCTGTCATAATCCGAGACTGTGTAGCTCACACCCAAAGATTGGCAGTATTTAGTAGAATGGTTTCTCACTGTCGCACAAAAGACAGACTGTCTGCTAGGATTTCACTGGCCAGAATTCGAGAATTTAAATCAGGAGACATTTTGCTCCTCTTAACTGGGTGCCCTGGGCAAGTCATCTCTGCCCCCACCTCCACATTGTAATGAAAGTATAGAATGAAATTATCTCCAAAATCCCGAGCGATTTCAAAGGTCGTCAACCCATGACCTTAAGGATACGCTGTTCCCAGGATTGATTTTTAGGGATTTTTGTTTTTGGTTTCAGCAGTTGGTACTGAGCTTCCTGGTCTTCACCCTAAAGTACATCCTTAGCACTTTTTAAAATATCTGACACAGGTCTTACTAAGTCAACCAAATTTCACAGGCTGTGCTCAAACTTGCAGCCCTCTGGCCTCTGTCTCCCAGAATGATAGGATCACAGCCTTGTGTACACCCTGCTGTTTTAATTTTTGAGGAAACAGGCTTTTGTGGATGAGCTAGCTTGTCTAAAACCAAACAGGTATTCGGTATGCAGGCTGGAATTCCCCCTCAGGACCACATGACTCCAAAATCCTGCAATGGAGTCTGCTTTGTGATTCTAAGTGATGCTCCTCTTCACTTTGTTGGAATAAGAGTAAATTTCTACACGGTCCCATAATCTTTAATACACCGGTACTCATCAGAACTCTAGTGAGGCAAGGCCCACGAATCCCAGAAGAAGAATCTGATTTCGTGAATACAATTGTTAAGTGCGTTCTATGTGGAATTTGACGTGAACAGCATTTACAGTCTGGTGAGTTCCCCAAATCCTTTCACAGAATAGATTTTCATGGGGATGAAAAGAGAAAGACCAGAGGCCTGAAAACCTTCCAGTTTCTCTTGGCAGAGCCGTGGTGGAGTGAACACAGAAACCTTGTGCTGGCTTCAGATAAATATCTAATGGGCTGCACAGTTTTGCAGAAGGCCCATTGGTGTCTGGTGTGCACGTGCGCATGCGGGAGGTATTTAGAGAAGCCAGGGTGGGGAGCTTGTGTGGGAGACAGGGGAATTCAAGGCAGGGAGACACTTTAGCCTCTCCTTCAAGTGCGTCTCCCTCCTGAGTACATTTACTTCCATCACAATGGACTAGAAGAGATCCTTGCTCAGTGGTGCAGAACCCTTGAGACCTAATTTAGCTTTTATAGGAAAATCAAAAAGAGAGAGACAGCGCAAGAGCAAGAGGAACAGAACAAAGATATGAGTTTGTACAGGGAATATTGATACTTGTGGGCTGCTTCGGTAACTCTTTTAAAAGAAATTTTCTAAATAAATGCTGACTTAGAGTTTTCAGTCGGTGGAAGACAGAGCTCGGCCTGCCACACAATGCCGGGCCCAAATCATCTTCACAATTCCTGACTGTCTGCTGCCTCGGGGGCTCAGCTTCACTGGTTTTTATACCGTGAAGGTCAGGAAGCAGTTCCAAAAAGTAAATTTTCTCTTTTAATTTCTTAAATGTGTCCTCCCAAGGATGTCCAGAAATAGGAAAGTTACATAAATGCAAATTAAAAACATTCCCAAAGTGCTGCACCCTCCGGTCTGCTTCATCATTTACGATACACGTTTCACAGCAATTTCCAGGAACATCACCACATCCTTTGTTCACAGCATATCAATTAAAAATACCTCTGAGAAGGTACAATCATGCGCTATTTGTTCTTGAAAAGTGAGAGGTCCAATTTTTGCTGGCTGCTACTGCTAGCACAGAGAGACTTGGAGGGAGAGGGGGGAGGGGAAACCAGTTTGCCCTTAAGGATTTTGCAGATGATGAAGAAAGACATTTTTTCCAAAGCTGTAAAAACAAACCATGGCTTCATGAGGCAATCAGTTGGAGGGATAAGACTAGAATCTAGATAGTCTTATTCTTCTTCATGTGTTAGAGCCGCAAAGTATAATAAGTTGTCATTCACAAACAAATTTTGCCACACAAACATTAAGTTGCTAGTGCAAAGAATTCAAGTTATTTTTGTGCATGGCTGTAGCAGTGTAATAGTGGAAGGCAGACTGACTTTTTTAAAAAAAAGTCTGAAAACACTGAGCTCTGCAATCAGGTGTTTTCCTGCCCTACTTACATTCTAAATCCACAGGGATCGGTTACCTGTCCAGCTGAGTCTCAATTTCCTCACTTGTCCAATAGGAGGATGGGACATGCTTCATTGGATAGATACAAAAATTAAATAAGGCAATAATTATCAAACCTAGCAAGTACTTAACTGATTGTATTATTAGCTGAAAGACAGCAATGATACATATTTGCATGTTTAAAACGTGGCCTCAAGTTGATCAAGATAGTTATATGCATGCACCAACTTCCCAAAGTGAATATCACTATTCTATATTACAAGTATACTATTTTTTTTTTTTTTAGACAGGATCTCACTCTTTAGTTCAGGCAGGCTGGCCCTGAGTTCACTACGTAGCCCAGGCAAACCTTGAACTCAGCAATCCTCCTGCCTCTGCCTCCTGAGTTCTGGGATTACAGGCGTGAGTCACTACACCCAGTACTGAGGTATGTGGTAATGATGACTGGTGGGTGTGAATCATCACGCCTGGTACTGTTGTTTGTGATTACTGGAGATGGAACCAAGGATGCTGTGCTTGCTGGGCAGGCGCAGGAACCACTGAGCTAAATCTCTGGGCCCTATTCAATAGGGTTTTTTTTTATTAGCTTCAAACAATTACATTGTAGTCAGCATGTCAGTCACATTGCTGAGGCTGGCTTTCTTTTTCTGCCCACAGTGAGCCTTCCTATAGTTCTGTTGCTCTTGCATTTTGCAGGAAAACAAGTCGTTATCACTAATATTAGAGTCTTTTGCATCTCTATCATCTATTTCTTATCTGCTGCTCTGTACCATTCTAGGCCTCTTAGTGAGCCAACAAAATAAATGGTAAAGTGGTATAATTTGAAAGCTTAATTAACCGTCAAAGTATTAAATCGAGAAAGTGATCTTTACGTAGTAACCCCTGTGTACTTTATCAGTGACTGAGTACTAACTGACATCCTGTACCAGGTGGAAAAACACACAAGCATCTTATCCTCCAAGGTCCATAATCCAGCTGAAAAACTAAAACTTGATTGTATCACTGCATTTACCACCAACCTGGAGCTAAGTCTCTTGTTTTTATTCTAGAAAGAAAATTTATTCAAAATAATGTCTCACTTAAGGGTCTTATCACAAGCCCAAAATGATTCAGAGGGTGAAATCCAGCTGAAACTACAGCAATATCATCCAGAAAAAGAATGACATGTATATTGAATCCTTAAAAGTTTTCCACAACAGATCTCCGGGTGATAAATCATGCAAACTCACTCTATAATTAACTAAAGTGTTTTTTTTCAAAATGGATTAACCTATGACTTTTAATTGGCTAATGCAGTGAGCCATAGTTTATGCCACTGTGTAAAATTAAATTCAGATTTTAAAATCTGACCAAAATCAAATTCCAAACCCATACCCCAGCGGATCTTTTTCAAATCTTTGAAGGAATTTCCACAACAAATAACAATTCTATATAGTTGGCAGATAACATGACATAACTTTTCCATAGCAATCGTCTCAAATCTGATGATTACATCATCTGAACCACCCAGGGGAAGCAGGCGCCTAGGTTTATTCCTAATGTTGATTGTTACAAGGCTAATATTTTACCATTTTGTCCCCGTTGGCCGGTACAGTACCTGACATCATTAGTATTTGTTGAATGACTGCACCAAGAAAATGGGACCATACTGTGTCTCACAATTTATAATAATTCAGAAACACAGTTAACTTCTTTGGATTGCTTAGTATAAAATGAAACAACACTGTTGCAATCCTCCAGTCTTTTATAAATAGGCTCCCGTGCGCGTAGGACCTCCTAATTCTCTCAGATTCAGATCTTGATTACAAGAGACCTCGGTTCAGGTTTTCTCTAATGTTTCTTTTCTATGTTACACCATTGATACATTTAATAAAATATTATTGGTCAGTCAGATATCTTTTTGTAGCAAAGCAGAATATGAACAAATGGATAGGTGGATAAATGGTTGTGTGGGTGGACAGATAACTTTCTTCAGAAGACATTCATAATTATTAAATTTTAGCAAGAAATGTAATAAATCTAACTGAACTTTAGCTTACCTTCAATTTCAATTTTACATTTTCAGCTATCTAAAAAATTGACCACTGCACTTGCTGAATGTATTGATTTCCCTTGAGCATGTTGAAAATAACCATCACTTCATTAGTGTAATAATTAGGATCAAGCATTTTTGTGTACAAAATACTGAGATCAGAATTTCACAAGCATTAAAAACAACCAGAATGTAGAATTCATCTTCTTGTCAAGAAATACTAAAATTATCCTGTACACTGATTTTATTGCATTGTTTTCTGAAATGTTGTGATGAAGGTCAAATAAAGGCCAAGAAATTGAATTTACATTATTAACCCAAGAATTGATTACAAACTGGAAATACAGCAGTGGCTGTGTGTTGACCTCATTAAGAGTAAAGCTTAATTCTATGATTTTTCTAAAATAAATCATTTATGATGCTATGTATTGTCTGTCACTTTTTCCCTAGAGGGTGGTGTTGATATTCAGTTCTTCAGAGTGCTTACTGAGAAAAAGAATAAAATAAATCAGAATCCATGTAGGAAATTTTTCACGAGGAAGAATCTCTAAGCTGTATTCATTGTTTGGCTGGCCACCATATCCAGATAATAAGCAAAAGAATAGAAGGAAGTGTTTTGATGAATAGAAGCATCACTGGAAGTCTCTATTAACTTAAGAATAGAAGCAGAATGTCAAATGCATATGAGTAACTCTTTTCTAGCTCTATCTAGCCCTATGTACCCCAGCACAACACATCAATTTATAGGGGAAAAATGGTGACAACTGTGCTTAGGTGCTTAACAAGCAGTAAACATAGGATAGATTTTTTTTTTATATATTTGATTCTGGTAGTTAGCTGTTGATTCTCAACTTTTCTTCTCTATAATTCTTCACTAAATTTACATTCCCTTATGAATTTGTGCATTTTTATTTCCTGTTATTTCTCAGTTTTCCACCACCTCTTACCCCTTGTGGGATGGATTTATTCTCTCCTCTTTTGTTATATTGCTTTATCTCTTCTTTTTATCTTTCATTCATTTTTATCTCACTAATCTCTTAGTTTTATCTGTTTTTTTAACCTGAGTCTTTTTAATGGCATATTATACATACACATCAAGATCACACTCGACACTGAGAATCTGCACCAGTATATGACACAATTTAATTTTCATTTTTCCCCTTCCCCTAATCACCCTACAACCTCTCATCTCTGTATACATAAGCCTTTAGGGGTAAGTAATGAGGGGAAAGAAAAAAATGTGATAGTAAAAAAAGAAGGAAAAAATTTACCTGTTTATTTTTTAAATTGAATTCTTTATTGGTACATTTTATATACAGTTCACAGTCACACTCAACATTGGGTAATTTGTACCAGTATATGACAGAAGTTAATTCTCATTTTTACTCATATCCCTAGTCACCCCCAATCCCCCACCCCTTATATACATGCTATTTTTTTCTTTCCAAATCATATTTATTCTTTCCCTTCATTAAATTCCCCCTCCACATTCCCTTTGAATATTTCCTATTTTACAAAATCTATCATACATTCTAAGACTCATTTACATCTACCTGTTTATTTTTAAAGTTTGCTTAGCCCCTTTCTGCCCTCTTTTCTTTAATCTGTTTTTATTTCTCTTATATTTCTCTACATCTGGCAAAAGATTACCAAAATTCCCCTTGGATTAAGGGAGAAAGGGACAATATCTTTCTTTCTTTCTTTTCTTAGTTTATTTTTATCTTTATTGGTATTTCTTATACTTTCTTAAACTGGACCAGATGCAAAACACAAAAGCGTATTTCCAGGCTATAGATCTGGTTTCAAGGTTTGTTTGTCCCACATCTTACATTGTTGTACACACGTGAACATTTCACCAGTAGGACTCCACCAAAAGCTCTCAAAATAAACTTGTTCACCAGTTTTTGCTGCCTCATAATAAGAATGCAAATAGAAAAAACACCAGTGATGTAGACTGTTAATTGAAAAAGTTTTAATATTTAATTTTCTCAATAAGAATGAATAATCTTTGATGGGCTGGAGGGTTAGCTCAGTGGTTCCGGCGCCTGCCTCACAAGCGCAAGGTCCTGAGTTCGATCCCCGGTGACCACATATAATGCTGGGCGTGGAGACACGCCCACCAACAATCAACACCACATACCACAATGCTGGACGTGGTGGCTCACGCCTGTCATCCCAGCACTCGGGAGGCAGAGGCAGGAGGATTGCTGAGTTCGCGGCGGCTTGCCTGGGCACCACAGTGAGCTCAGGGCCAGCCTGAACTACAAAGCGAGACCCTGTCTCAAAAGCAAAAAAAAAAAAAAAGAATGAATAATCTTTGAATCTCATCTAATCATTGAATATTCCTTCTAGAGCCAGTGTGAGCTGTTTTTTATCTCAGTTAACTAGCTATGTGGCTAAGGCCATTTTGTTTTATGCTTAGACTTTATTTCCTGAATGGTAAAATATACTCGAGAGAGTTCAGTGGACCTATTGGTGGAAAATATTACTTTCCAAGACCTGTGCTAGTTTTGAGACAGAAAAGAATAAAAATCTAAACATATACAGAAAGCCAGTGATATTATAAGGGCAACAGAGAGGGAGACGTGGGTGGGGTCTGAAAGGGCACTAGGAGGTCACAGAGAGGGCACGTCGTCTGCCTTGGGTGGCAGGTGAAGAGAAGTGTACAGAAAGACCCCGAGGGGGTAGAATTCCCTCAAAGAAGCGACCGATAAGGTCAGTCTAAGCAAGAGTCATGCCTGAAAGCTGTTCACTTTTTATTATACGGATGCCTCGTGAAATCAGGAAAGCAGCACTTGTTATACAAGATAGATATTATAGTTGTATCATTATCATCTCCTAAATACTAAGACTTGAGAAATTTTGAATGAAATATGAAGGTGTGCTTTCTGCTGAATAAGCTTTTTATTTTTGATGGCCCTTTCATGTCATTCACATAACATAAGCTTTTAGTTTAATGACATGTATGAAAAGGTTGTACTAAAGTACGGAAGACAATGCTTAAAATTCATACCCGAGCTACTCCATGGCCTCCTCTTTATTTGCATAATGTGAACACTTTTTTAAAAGTACTATGGACTCTTCTGTCCGGTAATCAGAGCTTCCCTCAACTACTGCAATTCAAACATGAAGGACCAAATTTAAACATGTTTAGCATTTGTTTTTCTTTTATTCAACAGTGAAGAAGAAAGCTTAAAGATATTGCACAGCCTGGGAAAATCATATATTGAAATCAACTATTAAAAACCAAGTAATTTTCGGGCCAGAGATTTAGCTCAGTGGTTCCGACGCCTGCCTCGCAAGCGCAAGGTCCTGAGTTTGATCCCATTAACCACATACAATGCTAGGCGTGGTGACTCACACCCACCAGCAATCAATACCACATGCCGCAGTGCCGGGTGTGGTGGCTCACGCCTGTAATCCCAGCACTCGGGAGGCAGAGGCAGGAGGATTGCTGAGTTCAAGACTTGCCTGGGCTACATAGTGAGCTCAGAGCCAGCCTGGACTACAAAGCGAGACCCTGTCTCAAAAAAAAAAACCCAAGTAATTTTCTTTAAGCTTTAAAAATCTATTGTGTTGGGCTGGAGATTTAGTTCAGTGGTTCCAGTGCCTGCCTCGCAAGCCCAAGGTCCTGTGTTTGATCCCTGTAACCACATACAATGCTGGGCGTGGTGACTCACGCCCACCAGCCATCAATACCACATACCATAGTGCCATGCACAGTGGCTCACGCGTGTAATCCCAGCACTCAGAAGGCAGAGACAGGACTGTTGAGTTCCAGGCTTGCCTGGGCTATAAAGTGAGCTTAGAACCAGCCTAAACTACAAAGTGAGCCCCTGTCTCAAAAAAAAAAAAACTTGTGTAGTTGGGCATGGTGGCTCATGCCTGTATTCCCAGCACTCGGGAGGCAGAGGCAGGAGGATTACTGTGAGTTCAAGTCTTGCCTGGGCTACATAGAGAGCTCAGAGCCAGCCTCAACTACAAAGCGAAACCTTGTCTCAAAAAAAAAAAAAAAACTATTGTGTAAAATTTATCTTTGATCAAAATTACCAAATGCCTAACATTCTGATGTAAAATTTATCTTTGATCAAAATTACTGAATGCCTAATGCTGATAAACAACCACAAAAAATAAATCCAAAATGTGTAATCTTTAGGTAAAAAATGATAATGTTAATTTCCTAAAAGTCAGAAAACAAGCAAAATTTCATTTTGTTGACCAAATGAAGAATGAACTATGTGTTTATGTGCCATAACCCTCATTGTGAACTATTAATTCCTTTGTAAGTAAAACATAGAAATTATAAAAGTTGGAAGTTATACTGATTTTTCATTGCCAACTAGAGACCTAAATGCCACGTGGAATGGGTTTAGTCAAGGCTAGGAAAAGTCATCTTTCCAAGATCCTTTTTAAAAATCAGTAGGATACCAAACAACTGTATATTCTAGTTAATAAAGTAAAGCAGTAGGGTGGTAGAATATTACTTTTCCATTTTTCTAAGGAAAGCAATAGTTACCAAATAATTTTCTATTCCTCATCTTATATCATGCATCCCACATTTTATTAAACCAACCAGGGTTTCCTTGATGGATTCCTCTTAAAGTGACAAGAGGATTCTAGGCCCACAATTTAGAATTTTTTTTCAGGATTTTTTTGAGGGGGGCTCTGTATTTTTTCTTTCTTTCTTTCTTTCTTTCTTTTGTTCTTCCTTTCTCTTTTGAGTTTATTGGTACATTATAAGTATACATTATGATCACATTAATCACTGAAAATTTATGCCCGTACATGATACATCTTTTCATTTTTTCCCATTCTCCTACCCTCCCTTCAGCCCCTCTACCCCCATATACATAAGCTTTGTTTCCATTTTTCCACCTTATCTTCAAATTTTCTTTCCCTTCTTTTCATTCCCTGCTTCCCCATTCCTCTTCCCCTTTGAAGATTATCTTCGTACTTCCCAATACTTACTGTATGTTTTGAACATCATTTACACTTTCAGTTTCTCACACTAAAGAAATGATATGGTATTTTTACTCTAGAGCCAGTAACTCAGCAGTTATTAGAAACCCAGATTTAAGATCAGGTGTTTCAATGGGAAGATAAGTTAATTTAACAATATGGATTTTCAACTTTCATAAACAGTACAGAATTCCATTCTTTTTGTCTCCCATTCCCATTTGTATCAACACCCTGAAAGAATGTTTCCTTTGCTTCCTAAAATCCCCCAAGTAAATCAGAATCTCTCTTCTAAAATATCCTAGGTGAGTCAGTCTTGGGGGTCACATGTTTAATTCCAACCTGTGCTACAAATTAAGTCCAGGCCAGCCTGGACCACAGAGCCAGATCATGTCTCAAATACTCCCCCAAAAGGGCCGGAGATTTAGCTCAGTGGTTCCAGCGCCTGCCTCGCAAGCACAAGGCCTTGAGTTCGATCCCCGTAACCACATACCACAGTGCCAGGCGTGGTGGCTCATGCCTGTCATCCCAGTACTCGGGAGGCAGAGGCAGGAGGACTGCTGAGTTCCAGGGTTGCCTGGGCTACACAGTGAGCTCAGGGCCAGCCTGAACTACAAAGTGAGACCCTGTCTCAAAAAAAAAAAAAAAAAAACTCCCCCAAAAGTAAAAAGTATCTGAAGTGATTCAAACATTGAACCAACACAGAGAGACACAGATCAAACAAATGCAAACGTGCTATAGTCGATCATTGAACTTTTTGAAGTACATGGGGAAAGATCATGTAGAGCAACATATGAAAAAGTCAAATCTCCTTCTAAGAATTTACTTCTTCAACTTCTTTATATGTGCTTATTGTTCCAGTCAGACAACCATCAGAACTGCAAAATTCTGACCTAATTTCAAGTCACCTAAGCTTTGGTCAGACCCTGGCTGACATCATCAGGACCACTAGGAAAATTATTTAAAATGCAAATAAAATCTTCAATAGGTGGGCCTTAAAAATCTAACAAATAGCCACTTTAACAAAATCCTCCAAATGATTCTTAGGAGAAAGCTTGAGATTCCCCACTCTGCTGAAAGCACAGGTTTTCAACTTTAGGAAAACAACGGCTTGCATTTAACTTCACAGTGCAAGCAGCAATGAGAAGAAGCTTGTGAGGCTTAACCAGATCCAACTGCAAGGTGAACCTGCAGGGAAGCCCCGGTGCCGGGCGCTGCTCAGAGTTGCTCTGCAGCCTGATGTCCGTCTTCGCCAGCCTCAGAAACACTCAAGTAGAGCACGAGGAAGAAGGCAGCATCCCGCCAGGAATTTGTGAGCAGAATTATTCTCAGCAAGTTTCTAAGTAATTTGAACAAAGATTAAATAAAGGCCCCCCAAAATTGGGTTCGTATCATAACCTGGTTTGTCAGTTTCTCACGCGGGTTCAAACTACTGACGATGTATGCGAGAAATCCAGGACAAACTTCCCAGCAACCACCAAAACAGAAAGAGCAAATATACGTTTCACAATGTTTCCTTTAAAAGGAAAATGATACACAACAAAAAGAGCTGTGTTAAAAATGCCCAAAGACTTGGGCAACGTTGTCTTTCAAGGCAGTTCACCAATATGAGCTTCAGTGAGAGGAAAGCTCGGTTAAAGATCAAACTTCCAACCTGTGTTAACATTCCACTGGACCTATGTTCAGCTACTCCAATCAGACAATCCACCTGCCCTAATTAATTAAGAGTACCCATAAAGCTTGTGAGAATTTGGACTTAAAAAGCCTAAGCAAGGGCGCAGACCACTGTCATGACTAGTAATGTATATTTTCATTGTGGAATGATTTCAATTATTATTGAAATTTTTAATTAGAAATTCACTCTCAGGCATTTTACTAAGGTGTGAGGAGACACTTTAACCAACTTCCTTTCCTAGAGAAAACAAGATGCACAATTATGAGTCGCTCACTGTTTCACTTTGAGTAAACATCTGTTATGTCCACCAGTGTTTAAGAGTCCAGGAATGTACCAGTGGCAAAAGAGATTTTTAAAAATCGCTAACCTAATGAAGCTTACATTCCAGGGAAACAATGCAGGCAATAATAAGAAAACAGTTAAAAAGTAAAGTCAGTACCATTTTCAGTGGCGGTACAAAGAGAAATAAAGCCAGGAATGGCCAGCATACCAACATGATAACAAGTTACATGGAATTAGTAAATTTTTACTCATCCAACATTCCCTGTTGCCAGGGATAGTTTTAAAATTAACTGCCGCAGTGTCATTTTGCTCAAACCCGTGATTTTACAAAACAGGGAACAAAGTCCACAACAGTTCAAGTTTTGTTGAAGATTTCCAAGGCATGAGTTCAAGTTCGTCGGCACATGAGTTAGTGGTCTTTCCATTGTATCACCTGTGTCTCTCCGATTAGGAATTGGACCTTCAAGTTTGTCTGCAAACAAACTCAGTTCCTCCCTCCGAAGCGTTTCTCTGTCTCACCAGTAGTGTTTATAGAACAGCGCATCGACTAGACGCGCTTGAGGATAGATGGCTGTTAACGCTGTGTCGGGACTGATGATGTAATTCCACGTGACTTCCAAATAAGGTTTCAGAGCTACTCTTCCAAGACAGAGATCCGTGTAGACTATCAACAGATGACCATAAATATAGTTTGCTATAATGCATTTTAAAATTATCTCTGTGCTTTTAAAAGAAACTCCAAGTCTGTCACTTCCGTTTCCCTAAACTTCAGTGACATAAAAGCTGAAAAGACCATTTTATCTACGGGGCTAAGAACCAGGGATGCCTTAAGGAAGAGGAACAAGAAATTATCCAACTTGAGTAAAACTGCAATTTCCAGAAAGGGGGTGGGGGCTTCTCGGAGCCCGAGTGTTGAAACACTTTTAAAGTGCAGCTATTACTAGAAGTAACTGTGAAAATACTACTTTCCTAGCACAGCTGCTCCCTTCATATTTGGTTTACTGAAAAAAGAAAAATGTTTATTATGCTTAGTGCCGCAAGCCTCCGGCATCAACGTCTCCAGTGTCTCCTCGTCTCTGCTCGCACAGCCGTCAGTCTGGGCCGCAGCCCTGAACGTTTTGGCGCCGGGAGGAGGAGCGCCAGGCCCGCGTCCGGGTGCCCTTTCCTGTTGTAAACTGTGAACAAAAGAGGGAAAGACAGAGACAGACTCTGGATGTATCAAAAGTCCTTTTCACTCTGTCACTTTTCACTCTGTCACTACTAGAACTGAGTTCTTGCTACCACTTAAGGATAACCTGACAAGTATTTCTTTTCAAATCATGTCCTCTTCGCTTGCAATAAATAGTACTGAAATTATTTTCTCCTTTGGGTGGTTCAGCAGGAGCATTTATTGGAGAGCTGTTAGGCGCTACTTCTGCTTCTTTTGTTTTTGTCCGATTAGCTTATTTCTATTTGTGTTGGGTTGTATCGAAGATTAAAAAGCGATTACCATGTGGATCTATACATTAGTAAGCTCTAAATAACTGGTAACGATGATAAATCAACAAAGCCTTCCATTTCTTTCTTTTTTTTTTGTTTTTCCCTGCACATCTATGTGTATCAACATTTGTCCTACGAGCACTGACAAAATGCAGGGCAATGCCACAGAGCTGACACCCGTATATAAGCGTAAGTACACATCCTCATGCTCTAAAAGTAGTCTATTAAAAATAGAAAAAAATCTATAGATATAGAATCTTTCCTACCATAACCTTTGTACTTATGTAGTGTGATCAATGCCACATTTCAGAGGGGGGAGAAAAGCCGAGAAAGTGCAATAACACTCCCCCAGCTGCACAAGGAGGAAGCGGTGGAGCTAGGATTCCGAGCCAGCAGGAACAAAATTCACTTAACTTCTTTCCAGAAAAAGTCAATTAGCTCTTCTTTAGTCAACCACGATTTCAAGTAGGAAGACCATGTGTTCTACCCACGAAAATGGCTAAGAAATGGCAGAAGCATTGTTGCTAGCAACAGGTATTCCATTATTAAGAGAGAGTCTTGGGCCTTTAGAGAATTTGAAACCACATAATTTTAGACAATCATCATAATATTCACCTCGTGAAGAAAATGGAATAGTTGAGGACATATAGGTATGGGTGGGCGGAGTCAGAAGACTTTTCAGTCACTGTGAGCTCAGAGCTTCTTTTTTTGCTTTGAGACAGGGTCTCGCTTTGTAGTTCGGGCTGGCCCCGAGCTCACTCTGTAGCCCAGGCAAGCCTCAAACTCAGCAATCCTCCTGTCTCTGCCTCCCGAGTGCTGGGATTACAGGCGTGAGCCACCATGCCCAGCTCAGAGTTTCTCAAAGACATCGCTGTTAACATAAATATTGTGACCTCACTGATTATTGTACCCAGATGAAAATAACTAGTTGAGTTAAATTTCTAAATCAAACTTTCTGGTTTTTACAATGCAGACATTATCCCAAATCTTCACATCCACGAGTGTAAGAAACTCCTTTCAGAGGAGGTCCATGTGTCCCCCAAGGTAATAGTGATCCTGAGCTCCTTGTTTCTATATTCTGTGCCCAAGTGTAAAGTCTAGACTTACTAGGGAAACTGAATTTCCCTCGCTAAGGGAATGGCAGGCCCACTTCAAAGATACCGAGCTTGAGGTTTTATTCCCTTGCAAAATGCACTTCTATTATGAGGGCTCAGACATGTGAGATTCAGTTACCTGAGTTTCAGGTATTTACATGTAACTTTATATAATTGCCTTCTTTAAATAGAATGACAAAAGTTGCACTGATATTCTTTAATGTACACAAGAAAAAATAACCCCTACATTTAAAAAAAGACCTAAATATTCTTTTGAAAAAATATAAAGAATTTAGAATAGTTTTGCTCTGCCCATTTTGCCCTAGTAAATTTTGAGTGTAAAACCTACTATACCTTAATATTTTTTAAATAAAGATTGCTATGTCTTTTGCAAATATGGTGCAAAAGAAGGCTGAGGAATTCCTGGTCTTGAAATCCAGTGTCAAAATTATTATCATTCAAAGTAACGTCTTGAAAGTTTTTCACCTGGTCTCATGCTACGTGATGCTTGAAGCCTATGAACATCTTCAGTGTTTCTTTTCATCTACACTGGCACATTGTCACTGTGAATAAAAACAAAACAACATACAATTCTGTTTACAACGAGAAAAACTTGCTTGAAGTTTATTTATCTTTCCTTAGTGATTTATGACCTTTACAGTTAGTGTTAGTTTCTAAGAATCAAAATCTGAGTACTGTTCCTGTAATTCTTCAGTATGTTATTCCATACACAATGCAAATGAGCCACTGTCACCCAGTTCTGTGCAGCGGTGGCCACTTTACCTAGACAGGGGGGATGTAAAATAATTTGAGTCTAATAGACACTCCACCCTATCTTGTTTTTGCTCATTGATCAGGCCTCATACACAGCCTAAAAGAACCACTCTCGCCTTAGTTTTTCTCCTTCCCGTCTCATTCTCTCATCCTGGTCCTCATTCCTCAGAAGGTGTCACTCTTCAGAAGAAATCTGAATACTACACAGCAGTGTACTCCAGAATGCCCTGTATTATACTGTACTTTTGCAATTCTGAGGAAGACTTACCTTCTTTACTTGGTTCAGCTATACCTTGTGCTGTTCAGCAGTGAACTTCTTAGCTTCAACATGTACTTTATATCCAACACATCCTCAGTACAAGATTGAGCTTTATGTTCAGAAGATCTTAGTAAATGTGCATGGTGTACTAACATATTCCATAAATTAAAAACTATAGCTGGCGGGATGAATGTTATATACCTTCATTTTTGTTAGACTTATTTTAAATAAGTTGCTCAAGTTTTTAGATCAGGAAGCTTTGCAAAAATATAGATTTCCAGCTGGGGATTTAGCTCAAGTGGCACTTGCGCCAACCTTGGATGCGCAAGGGCCCAAGCTCAATTTCCAGTCCTGCAAAAAAATAATAAAATATAAATAAATAAATAAATAAATAAATACATACATACATACATACATACATATATATATATATTCCAGTTGATTTTTCCAAAAAGCCAGAGTGACAGTTCTCAGCGACACGAGTGTCTATTTCTTCATGTGCACTGGACTCATTTTACCCTTTCTTCATCCTACCTCTCCCCTCTACACATTAGAGTTTGCTACCTGTGCTACCTGAGCTCTATGCAAACGTTGTGCAAAGACTCTCTAAACTACTCACAAATGTCACTTCCCCACATGAGAAAGTGATAGATGCTTTCCCCTGATAGGATCCAGCCACTCTCCAAATGGTTTTCCTGTGATTTTCCTCATATTTATGCAAAAAATTAAAGGCTTGACTTTATAGTTCTACCAGAGCCCTTATGCAATTGCTCCCACTCTGGGAACATGATGAGATTTCACTTTTAAAAAAAAATAAAAACATCCTGAGAAATTACTAACAGTGACAGTGATAGCAGCAGCACCCCCCAACCTGGAAGAGGGTTAATGACGTCAGCCTGGAGACAGAGGCCCCTCCCGGATGTTTTTGGTCACAGTGCAGCTGTCTAAGTGTTAACAAACAAACTCTAGTGTCTGTTATTGTGCTGCTTTAAAAATAAAAACAGTCTACTTTCTGTATATTTTCAAAATTCAGTTTCATGTGGACAGGCCTGTCAGGCTCATTTATCTAAACTGATTGCCCAGAGACACAAAGGCATCAGTTCTCCCAGGTTCAGCTCCATTAATACGTCCATGAGCTGCAGCAGATATGAGTCTTTAATAACAAGGAAACTAGAGAAGTGTTTTTAACTTTTTAAATGTGTGCGTTGTGTGGCTGCAATGTCAGATTTCAGAATACTGATTTGTTCTCTCACTAGACAATTAAAAGTTATCAGTGTTCTCCTGGGGTGGGGGGGAGAAGCCAGAATGCCCCACTGGGGTCGTGAAGGAGTCATTAGGAAGATGCGTGGCACCTTATTTGTTTGTCAGGGGTTTGGGAGAGAAATAACCCACCCACCTAGTGGCTGGCTGGGGAGCTGTGCTGTTGACGGAATTATTCATATCTCTCTGGGGACTCCGAGACACACCGAATCCAGACGTGACCCTTGAAGTTCCTTCACTTTCCTAAGTATCCCTTTCCTATGTTTGTAGTTCCCTTCCCGTGGTTCAAATGGCCAGGTTCATCCTATGATAAAGAATAAACAAAGCATCCATTAGTGCTCCCACAAGGAAAAGAGAGAATTCAGAGAAACAAACTTATCTTAGATATGGAATACTGAATGGAGGTTGGTTGGTAAAGAACAGTAGCTAAATATGATTGATAACAACCTGATATTATTTCCTTTCATCTTATTTCTTTTTCCCTCTTTAATCCACATGAATAGTAATGAACACAGCTGAGTGAATGAGCACAAAAGCAGATCAGCCACTGTGAGCATTTTATACCCTCCAATCTAATGAGCACATTGTCTTTAGCATCATTAATGAGTTTTGCAAAATCTGTAACATTTTCATAGAACTCCACTGCAGCTTTTTAAGGGTCATTGGACCATATTTTGCCCTTGGCATAAGAGTGATGGCTTCATTTTTAATTACAGATGCTAATTCTAATTAGCAGGCCTGGAGAAAGTCGGACTGAGTCCTGTGTGAATTTGCCCACCCAGTACACCCCAGATGCTAATTTACACCCCCCAAACCACAATATATTAACTGTTTCTGTGATGCTTGAGAAATGCTGAAATAGCTGCTACAGCCCCTTAGGTGGATAAAGTGTCAGGGAATATTTTGACGTCATGATTACAATAATATTTTCACTCTGCAGTGACTGTACCCCCGAAGTGGCCATGTCAGGACATCGTTGTTTCTTTTTCTGCATCCTCCACCACAAAACCAGCCTCACAATTGGATTTGGCAGCTGCGGAGCTACCCTAATATAGCAGCAGATGAATGCAGGCAAAGAACAGATCTATCACTTTATCTGACTGATCTTTCTCCTTATGCACAGTGACAAATTCTCACCTCTCCATATAGATCAGCAGGCTCCACAACCAGCCAGTCACGCATAAGTTGTGACAGCACATCACAAGACTGGCGGTTTAAAGCCCTGGAGAACAACGTGAAGCATACAGGTATTTTACATGAAAACTACAGTCTTTCCCAGAGCAACATAGGTGTGTGTGTGTATGTGAGCACGCATGCGTGCGCACGTCTATTATAGAGAGAGACCTACTGTTCTGTTCACTTTATTAAAACATGTGGAGAGGGGAGGGAGAAAACAAAGCTGCAGGAGCAGTTTGCATTGTCTGTGTATCCGGGTCTCCTTTCCACCCACTTCTAATTCATTCTCGGAGGCTAATGTGAGAGTGCGCCTGGCCAGCAAGAGCTGTGAGCGCCTGAGATCGCAGTGCTGTGCCTAACACAGCAGCATGGGAAGATCTTAGGGTAAAGTATCCAATCTTTCTCCTCCTGTTTCTAGTAAAATACACTCACAAGAGGCTTCTGTTTACTCTCGTGAAAATCAAACCTTCCACTTTCATCTCTCAGCTGAAGAAATTTAAGATATGGTTATTGTATTTGGAAGGATTTTAAGTAAATTTCCTTTGTCACCTTGTGATAAATATTTGAACAAAATAGATGCCTGTCGGCTTCAGAATATGTCAAGGTATAAAGGGAAAATTATTTCCATGAACTACCCAAGTTCAGAAGGTAAAAGCTTGCTAATAAAAGAAATCTAGTAATAATCTGTGTATGTTGGAATTTATGCTTTGTAGTTTACAAATTACATGTATTTCATCATCACTCAGTTATAGAAAGTTGAATTTAAGAACAAATTCCTTCAGGATAAAAATGACACAAGATTTTGCTGATTGTCTATAAATTACAGGAAAACATGTACTGAGATGCAGTTTTAGGACAATTACAGGTACACATCTCAACAGATATCTCCAAAACATAGTAATAGTGCCAGGCGTGGTGGCTCACGCCTGCAATCCCAGCACTCGGGAGGCAGAGGCAGGAGGATTGCTGAGTTCGAGGTTTGCCTGGGCTACATAGTGAGCTCAGGGCCAGCCTGAACTACAAAGCGAGACCTTGTCTCAAAAAAAAAAAAAAACATAGTAATAGAATCATATTTAGGAAGTAAATTTATTACAGTCTCTTAAAATGGGAAACAAATTTACTTACATGAAGTATTAAGTTCTTCCATTAACTTTCTTTCAGTAAGAAAAACCAAGGACTCATCTAGTTGATGGTTTATTCTCATTTTAACAGTAAAATAACATGGTTTAGATTTTAAAAAGGGAGGATTCAGTTGCTACATGTCCTGTGCTGAAAAGAAGCTAAGATACTTCATTACAATTAAATAAGAATTTGATCACAAAGAAGAGGAGGTAGAAGAGAACAGAGAAGACTGGGGAAATTATATCAACTCTGACATTTTCAAATAGAATAACAGAGACAGATGACCCTTTTTATTTTAACAAACTAGTTGTCTGAGTTCATCTAAGTCCTTGGAAATACATTAACAGAAATCTGTCATCTTGTTTGGGACATTAAATCACCATTTGTTCAAACATTTGGCCAACTACAATTATAAATAACTCAATATCCTACCTTCTGGAGCAAACTCAATGGTTGAGACTATTGCAGACCAAATGATCACTCCAAATATCCTGCGGTGGTAACACCAAGCCAGTAACTTTAAGGTTCCACAAATGGATTGTGTAGCTGGAGCCATTTATTAAGTTGTCCCCATGGCATGAAAACGGAAAAAAATGTCTAAGGACATGAGAACTACAAAGAAGAAACATCAGCTGATTCGCTCGAGGTCACTGGGGACAGAGTGATAAGAATAGCAGTTTAATGCTTACTGTTCAGAGAGCTTTTAACCCCTAAAAATAAAAGAAAAAAAAAAGCCCTTCCAAAATATTTTAATCATTACCATAAACCACATACGCAGAAATTGTGGTGAACTTGAACTTTTCTCCTCTGCTTCTGCAGCTCACTTATTTGAACTGATTCCCAACCACCATTTGGTAATAGACATATGCAAGTGTAAGATCCATTTTCCAAGTAAAAAAACTGAGTCCCTGTAGTTAAGTGGCTGACTTCAACTTGCAGGACCAGTGAAAAGCTGAGCTACAAATAGATTAGAAGTCTTTATTCTCCAAATTTAATGTTGGTTCCTAGACTATCAGGCTGTCCCCTTCATCACTGCCTCTTCCTAAGGCTCCTGCCACAGAAACCTCTTTCTGCTTGAGGATTTGAAAAATAAAAACTGTGTATTTCCTTACTTACGTAGTTAACAGAAATGAATGAAGCATTAATGTATCAAGCACCTAAAGGCAGAGCAAAGACATTATCTGCACTGGGTTTTCTAATACTAAAATGATTTTTCCTACTACTCTTTTGCTTACTCAAAAAAACATAAAAGAAAAAAAGGAAGGAAGGAATGTAAAGAAAGAATGAAAGTCCCCATAAACATCTCCTGAAACTTAAAAATTCTAATTTGTTTCTTCCTCATGAAGCCCTCATCTCCAGTTAAATATATTTTTAAAGATCTTCAAGTAGGTATTTGTTTTCTTAAAAATAAGAATGACTTTTATCTTTATTCATTCTGGTTCAAAAGTAAGCATTTTACTCATTAGTTCAAAATGAAACATTTTCAAAGAACTTCATTGCCAACTAGTTGTGTTTTTTGAACTTGTAAAAGTTGTTTAGTGCTCGCTTCGGCAGCACATATACTAAAAGTTGTTCGATGAGTTTTAGAAGCCCAAACATAGAAATAATCTAAAAGAATTTGTTAACCATAACATATATAATATCCTTCCCAAGAAGCACCTTGGATGATCTTAACATAGGAAGAAAAAATCTTGTCACTAGAGAAATCTACTGGCTTACTGCCCACCTTGATTTAAAAAAAAAATGATGATTAAAAATAAACTGTAGTATGAAGATCAGAGACAACATTTCCACAAGGTTATCTATTTGCCATGACAGTTCATAAAAGTTAGTGTTTTGTTTCAGCGCTTCAATGTGAACTTTAATTAGCAATTAATAACCTCAGACTTACTAATAATTAATAATACACAAGGCAAATCACAGAACCCTCTGAAAGATTTATTTACAGTTGTACATAGGTATCCATTATTACTCATCCACTGCATAAAATAATTTTGAGTAGCTTACAGCAAAAGACAAATATGCAAAAATTAAATAAATAGGATTAAAGCCGAGTTAAATAGTAAAGAAGGAAGTAATCTAGTCCTAATGAATAGCAAGGTCCTTCGAGTCAGATAAAATGGATTTGAATCCACGCTTGTCTAGCTGTGTGACCTTGGACAATTTATTCGACCTTGCCCCTCCCCCGCTTCCCAATGGATAAAACAGGCATCATAAATAATGTCCGCCTCAAAGAAGATAACAGTGACTGAGGCTGTTTTTATCCCTGAAATGTCTTTGCTAATGCAGTCTGCTGCAATTAAACACAAAAACAAAATTCTGACCTACACCCTCTGCCACACTCAGGATTATATGGAAACACAGAAACAAATACTGAAATAAAGTTGATTTTCTATGAGAAAGACTTAGAAAGTCTTTTCTCAGGATTATATGGAAACACAGAAACAAATACTGAAATAAAGTTGATTTTCTATGAGAAAGACTTAGAAAGACTAAGCTAAATTTTAAAACGAACCCCATAGAACGGTGTTCATAAATACGCCTTGCACCCTGACTGGCAGAGTATGGAAGTAAGCAATGAATTGAGAGTAACAGCAGAAAATTTTAAGTAAACATCAGAGATAATAAGACCCCTTTATCTGTAAATACACATGTGTGTTTTGCATTAGATTTCACTTAGATGCCACGGGTTTCCCATTGTAAGAACCTCTCAAATGCAATATATTTAAAGACGATTCTGTAATAATGCAGCCCAAAAACAAGTTTGCGATAGTCCAGGATTGGCTGATACTTGGATAAGAACAAAATTAAAAGGAGAGAAAAGGATGGAAAAAAATCCTGCTCATTCCCAATGTGAGCTGGGACTTTCTATTAATAAGCTCCGTAGGCACTGAGGGAAAGTGGGCCACACCAAAGCGCCGCGCCAGGCACCGGGCCGGGCATTAAGAAGCCAGACGAGGCTCTTGCCCTCCTAGTGCGTTCTGTTCATTAGTTCAGCAGGGGAGACAGCCGTGATCAAATCAACATGACACAAATGGCAGTTATTGATAAAAGCCATAAAGAAAAATAAAGCGGGGAAAGAGAATAAAGGGCAGCGGGAAAGCCAGGAGCTGGTGGACTGGGGCCACTTTCACGGAGAATCCCACATGCCTCGTACAGGTAGACAGAAAATATCATTGTCAAACACAGTTTCAGAAAACTTTATGCTTTGTAGATGAACTACCTAATCGTCTACCCACGATGACCCTTCAAAAAATAGTTCACAAGGACAAACGAAGTCATTTTGCTTTTGGATCCAACACAAAGTCTCCTGGATTCAAATTTAAAACGAGAAAGACTATTTTGTTTGAAAAAAAAGCAAATGTTGTTGTTGTTGTTTGGTTGGCTTAGCTTTCTTTTGCTGGGGAGGGTGAGGGCAACAGCAGTGGAACAGAAAGGGTGGGACAGAGAGAATCCACAGTCGGTTGCTCCTTTTCCTTCCAGCCATATGGAAAACTACCTATCTTTCACTGAAAAAGCTAAACGTACTAGATGCTTAAACATAAAAACAATACAAAACAAAAGCCTGTTGTTTGTTGTGAGGCTACCCTGCCTTCTCAAGGTGATGATTGTCAGTACTTTCCTTGTATTTTCTTCTACTCTTTTGCTGTTTGAAAGGCACATTACTTAACCTCTCTGGGCTATACTTTCCTTCTCTGCAAATGAAGTAACAGCATCCACATCAGAAGTCCCTCACGAAGACTGAGTTCATAAGTACAAAATTATATAGAAATGTATTCTATACATAGAAATGTATAGGAAAGTAAGTGAAGTATACGAAGTGTGTGTTCATTGAAAACATACACACAGAATATAAGAAAATATATTGGTAATTTGCACTTGTGTAAAAGAAAGAATATCGTAACCTCCCCTTTGTAATGTGAATGTTTCATTTAAATATTTTTTAAATATTTAATTACTAGCACACTGACCTTTCTCGTTCTTCTTAACAGCTATATAGTACTCCACATAATAAATCTATCATGCTTGACATAACTGCTCCTCTATAAAGAGTATCTGGGATGATGCCTCAGTGAACAACTTCAGGTGTGCAGGAACAGATTTCCCAAAAAGAGATTACTCGCTCAAAGAATAAATGCATTGTTATAAATATTCTCAAACTTCTCTCTGTAGTGGTTGGCAATCTATGAAAGCATCTGAGAAAACCTCTTTGAAATATTTACATATATAGTTGAATCAAAAAATGATTTCTGAAGAAAGAGAGAAAGAGTGAGAGAAGAAGAAAGAGAAAGGAGAAAAGGGGGAAGAGAGGGAAAGGAAGGGAACGAAGCGGGGAGGGGAGGGGGTGAAGGAAAGGGAGGGGCATTTGAAAGGGAGAGGGGAGAGAAGTGGTATAGAGGGCCGGAGGGCTAGCTCAGTGGTTCCAGCGTCTGCCTCGCAAGCGCAAGGTCCTGAGTTCGATCCCCGGTAACCACATATAATGCTGGGCGTGGAGACTCACGCCCACCA